>VMDR010010725.1:0-30109 GCA_007922815.1 Macrotus californicus | reverse complement strand
GTCAAGTTCAAGGAGTTCATCATCACCTTATTATATGAAATGTTAAAGGGACTTATCTAAGAAAAAGAAAATCAAAAATAGGAACAGTAAAATGACAACAAATTCATAGTTATTAACAACCGAACCTAAAGCAAAAACAAAAACAAACTAAGCAAACAACTAGAACAGGAACAGAATCACAGAAATGGAGATCACATGGAGGATTATCAATAGGGAAGTGGGTGGGGAGAGAGGGGGAAAAGATACAGGGAATAAGAAGCATAAATGGTAGGTAGAAGATAGACAGGAGGGGGTTAAGAATAGTATAGGAAATGTAGAAGCCAAAGAACTTATACATATGACCCATGGACATGAACTAAAGAGGGGGAATGTGGGTGGGAGGGGGTGCATGGGGCAGAGGGGGATAAAGGGGGCAAAATGGGACAACTGTAATAGCATAATCAATAAAATATTTTTAAAAAAAAAGAAATCCCAGGAAATGAGTGACTTGGTTACCAGCTGCTTACAAATAAACATTTCCTATCTAAGTTCCAATTCAATGTTATTAAGATTTAAAAATACAACTAACAGGCAGCCCATCATTATGATCTCTAGATTTGTATTATGTTTGAAAGACTAATAGTAAGGAAGCAAGAATATCACCTTTGATATATCTGATTTGAAGAAATATTTTATAAGCTTTACGAAAGAAAGAAACTCATCTGCTTGTCCCCCCCAAGCCTGGTGCCTTGGCACAAGGTAGACACTAAGGGAGTATCTGTGGATTTGATGAGTAAATACTGTGTTAAAATATCAGCCCTAGTATATTCAGAGCTTTGGCATCAAATCAATCTCAGCCCAGAGCTTTCTAATCAAGACCAAGATCTTTGCTTTGTGGTTTAGAAATACAATGCATCTGTGTGCATCGCATTCAAGTTTTCATCTGTCGTGATCGCAGGGACCAGATGGCTGCCTCCTCTGTACCACTTGTGTCTCAAGGAAGACAGCATGACAGCATATGAAGCTGGCAGCATTTGCTATGACTTCTTTGTAATTCTGCAATAAAGGCCTTTCATTCATTTTGTATTTCCTGGGGTACGAGCACTCTAAATATGGCCCCTAAGATGAACATTTATATAATCGCAGGACTTCTGAGGCAGAGAAAATTCAAGTTTTGCAGTGGTGTTTTAAGATCTTCCCAGAGGGCTACCAGTTCTGATACACAGTTAAGTATCCATTTCTCTTTCCTAGGGCACCCCATGGCCATTGAGAAAGGAAGCTTCAGCTCCTGCCTTAAAGCCAAGAATACAGAGGTAGGCTGCATTCTCCCCACTTGGCAAAGAGTATATACATCCCCAGATGCAAAAAGTGAGTGAAATGAAGCCAGTAGTTTCCAGTGCATGCACATCACCCACCTTGGCTCACCTAATAGCTAGCAGGGTATCTCATGGGTGAACGTGGGAGCACTGTTGAGGAAGAGGCAGTTCAAATTCAATTTATTACTGGCAGGTTCAGAATCCACACCTTCTTGCAAAGGCTCGCATCCTATTTCAGGTCAGTTTTAAGACTGGAGACAGAATGTGATTTCATTATTTTACCATGTCTGCCTACAAATTCCAGTGACTTGATCTTTAGTTGGCACCCCAGACAAGCTCTGGATGGCCTCTCAGTGCCTGTTGTTGGTGTGGAGGCTGTGAAGAGCCCTCTGTCTTTAGATAGTGTCCCTCTCTGTACCCAGTGGGGTCCACCTTCAGCTCCTTCAGTTTTTTCCAGTGACGCTGGAACCTGCTGTGACTGGCAGGTACAGTGGAAAAGCAGTTTTATACCTGCTCAGAGAAAGTCACAAAGGACTATGACTGAGTAATTTGGAGTCCCAGCTACTTTGAACCAAATACATATTTGAGGTTCTTTTGGAGAATAAACAGTGTGTGTGTTTAAGGAAATTCAGGAGAAATGATTTACATTTGTCAAAATAATTGAAACAGAATTTTAGCAAATGGTGTCTTATGCTTGCTGTCAGAATGATAGACTACAGCAAGCTTACAAAACAAAAGCAAATTAAAAAAAGAGCCACAAAATAAACAGTGAAGGGTGAAGGAAATGCAGGCTGGATCATGGGATCTTTGCTAATAGTAAGAGCAAATTGAGTACAACGGTACAGTTCATTTCTTTAGCCTGTGTAATGAAATTGGAATTCCAGCACAAACACATTAAGAACTGTTCATTTTGGTCAGCTTGCATTTTTGTTCTCTTTCATACTTCGTTTTTCAGTTATTGTCCCCATTAAATTATCCATGGGTTTAAGATAAACAGATGGATGGCTGGGTAGACAGACTTACAGATAGAGAGAGAGAGTTTTAACATATATGTATTTTAAATCAGTGAAAATTAAGCAATAGACAAACAAGTATGTGTATATGCTTGCCGAGTCTGTTCAGTACATCTTTAATTGTCCTTAGGTCTGTGTTCCCCAGAGTCAAGCATCTGCTCAAGTCCAAGAACCCTTCAAAAAGCCAAAGTAAATAAACAAGCAAACAAAAAAAAAAAATCCTTCTCCATGGCTCACAAGTCGATTTTTCCAAGTTTTTCCCAGCTATAAAAAGATACTTCAACTGACAGGAAATAGTATCCTGACTGACACACTGGCTCCTGAGGGAAAGTTTAACTTCTCATCTTTCCAAGTTTCAAGTCAGCCAGAGAATCACGCCAGCTTCCTTTGAAGGCCTCCTAACATGCCCTCGTGGGAAATTAGGTGTGCAAGTCATGAGCACCATGATATAATCTGACCCTGATGATGCTTTTAAGTAATCCAATTTACTGGGAAATCCCCGTCTTTATCCCTAATTAAAAATGTTCTTTTAATTAGCTCAAAGAATGAGGCCCAGGTATATTTGAAGTTCTTTTTCCCTCTTATAGCTACTAGTAGTTTAAGAGGCGAAATATTTTTCAATATGTGGTGTTCCATTTTGAAAAGATCCATTTAACTTATCATGTGTATTCTTAGTTTCCTAAGGCTGCTGTAACAGATTACCACACACTTAGTGACTTAAACACCACAAACTTTTTCTATTACAATTCTGGAGAAGTCTAAAATCCATCTTACACTGTCAGAGCTGGCTCCTTCTGGAGGGTCCAGGGAAAATTCTCTTCCCGCTCCTGGAGGCGGCAGTGGTGCCCCTTGGCTCATGGCCACATCACTCCAGACTCTGCTTCTGTCTTCACACCGTCTTCCTTCTCTGACCTGCTTGTTTCCCTCTTATACAGACCCCTGTGATTAAGTTTTGAGCCCACCCAAATAATCCACTATAATCTCCCCCTCTCAAGATCTTTGATTTTGTTCTTCTTTGAAGTCCCTTTTGTTCTATAAAGTAACATTCACAGGTTCTGGGGATTAGGAAGTAAATATCTTTGGGAGGCTATTATTTAACCCAATACATATGACTTCTATTCATTTTGAATAAGGTGGACCCACCTGCACTATTTTTTTTAAACAATGTCTTCTTTTATACATTACAATATGGGTCAGTTAATAAAACCAAGTTTCCACTGTCTGGCAGCCTGTAATATTTTAATAGCCAATTTGAAATTCTGTCCCTTACTCTGATTTTTTTCAGTCACTCTCCTCTAGGATCACAAGACCTTCTAACAATATTTCATTCTTCATCATGGCCAATAGTTTTAATTTGCAGGAAACTGATTGTGTTAATCAGGACTCTTTTGATTGCCAGTGTAATAATGTTATTAATATAATAATAATGTATTGGCTCACATAACTGACAAGGGGGTAGGGAGGGGCTCGGGCACAGAGGAGCAAGTACTCAATCACACCTTCAGGTATTTCTTACCAGCTCCATCACTTTCATTTTCTTCCTTCTGGGTTAGCTTTTTCTCAGGCGAAAGCTAACCCTTCTAATTATTTGCAAGAAATGGCCACCGAAAGTGCCCGGCTTCCAATCTATCAATTGGCAACGCTAGCTAAGACACTGGCTCTTTCCCAAAATTTCCAGCAAAAGTCCCAGAGGGGATTCTCTTTGACCAGGTAGAGGAGATGAGCACATCCCTGACCCAATTCCCGTCCCTCAGTGGGACCTGGTGCTCTGACTGGCCAGGCCTGAGTCACATGATCTCCTTAAAGCCTAAGGGGAGCATGTGATCCAGGACCAAGAACAGAGAGGGATGGGCTCCCTCACCCAAGTAAAGGTGTAATCAATAGAGGACAGAGAAATGGATAAGACCAAACAAAATTAGCACATCCCCTACACCTGTGTTAGACCCAGGTGGTGCCTTTTACCTGAAGCTTCTAATAGCAAATCCAGGCAAAGCGTCTAAAGACAAAATGACCCTTTTTTAAAAAGCCAGATTCTTACCTCTGTCCTTGAGCTGCAGTGTTAATGGGTTGTTTGTGGAGTCTCAAATAACATTGGATTCAGGGGAGAAATTATTTTTTCTCATGCTTAGGGCTGAATCATGAAAGAACTCTTTTCTTGCTAAAACGACCAATTACTCTAGGATTGTAAAACCACATCACCAGAATCTGAACCCATAATCAGATCTGTTAACCCTGGGGAAATTCAAAAGAATTCAGTAATTCATTGTCCAAAAGATTAGATGACAGCAGTGAAAACATGATGTTTAGAGCACTGTACTTTCATTTCCAGTAAGACCCGGAACGACGGGTGACTGAACTCTCCTGACTGAAGAAGAATCACTAAAGCTTTCAATTTGATGACCTTTAAGGGCTTTTAAAGTTTATTTTCACCAACGAGTCCTTGGATGCTTGAAGTCAAAACCTTATTTTTAGAAAGGGTGTTCTCTCTTCATCTAGGTGTAGACATGTATTCTTAGTCGGCTTTCAATGCTTCTTTCCTTATTTGGGAAAGATGACCTAGAGAAGTAGGGAAAAATGATTACATGGATAAAAGAATCCAGGAAAAGAATCACAATTTACACACATTTCTATTGCTGTTTTGGTTTATATTTTAAAATTACAACCTTAAGTTTCTCAGTTTCTTTGTTAAAGGGTTGATAACGGGTAGTGTAACAAGTATATGCTGAATTAAGGAACCAGCCTGAAGGGGGCACTGCTTACCTGATTTTTCTATTTAGAGGGCCAGAATTTTATTGCAACTTTTAGTGGAGATCCCATTTACCCAGCGGAATAATTGTGGAAGTAACGAGAGAGGTTTTTTAAATCAGAACATTAAGTAAGCAACTAAAAAGTTAACAAAAATATCTAAACCTGCATTACAAAATGAGAATTATATACATTATTATAATTAACTCAACCACCCAGGATGAACAATAAATAATAAACTCTGAAATTTTAATATTACAATTCCTCCAAGGAGCTGGTCAGCCCATAACACAGTTAAAAGTATTTACACTTTTCTGATTACAGATCTTTTATTTCTTGTTTTTTTAATTCTTCTGGTTCTTTCTAATTTTAGAAGTCTCTACTTTCTAGCTTACACTTACACCTAGTTGGAATTTTAAGCACAAGGTATTTATTCCTCATCATCTAAATTATTTTTAAAGTTTTCTCCTTAAAAACATTTCGTAAAATTCCTATGACAACCTATCTGCTTTTGGGGGTCGTCCTTCTCCATCAAAGTGCGTGAAACCGTGATGAAGCAAGGAGCCCATATTGCTGAGTTGCATTCACAGACATCCTCTCTAGGAAGCAAAATAATTTTAAAAAGAGATTCCAATTTTTCTTGAGTATATTGAGTAGTATGGAAAGATATTCCATTTTAAATTCAAAGAAAATCTTCTCACTCTCCACACCCCCTCCCCATTTCTCTCCCTCCTGTAAATTACTCAGGATCCCTCCAGCTCTCTCCCTTCACCCAGCCTCTGTTCATATGCCGAGATTTAGCCTCTCTGAGTAAATGAACTTTTCTCTTGCTGCTCAACAGCCCAGTTCCACTGACCACAACGCTCAAGACTGGGAAGCTCAGCCAGCCAAGCTAAAACAATCCAAAAGGCGCAAGGAATGACAGATTCTTTGCAGACAAAAATAAAATTTTCTGAAGCCCGAGAGAGGTAATGAGGAAGGGGACAAGGAATATCATGCAGCCCTGAAGCCCGTCCGTGTTTGGACAACTTCCACCCTTGTGTTTCAGACTTTCCGCTGTCCCGTCTGGGTGAGGCCTTTGTGGCTCATGGTCGGAGGGGCTTTTACAGCTATCTGCATGTTTTTTTAATAAAGAAAAATAACTTGCAAACTGAGTGAACTAAAAGCCTTCCCTATTGCTCAGGGATCACGGATGCCAAGGCAATTTCAAGGAAAACCATTCATGTAACCTTTCCAGACACTGCAATTGGCTTAGTCTGAGCATTTGCGGAGCAATGACTAACAGCACAGCCTTTGCCTCTGGCCTGCTGGGTTCACACTCCGGCTCCACAACTTTCTAATTGCAACTCCAGCAACTTGCTTACCTCTCTGTGCTTCCATTTATTTAACTGGAAAAATGATGAGAATAATATCATCTACCTTATAGGCTGAGACACACCTATCACTAAATGTGACTTGCTTAGGACAGTGCCTAGCACACAGAAAAGGCTCACTGTAAATCAGTTAATACCATTTATGGTCCTCACATAGGCTGCACAGACACATCGGTCAGGATATTCAGATGCTTTCTACTAAAATACTTTTAGTATATACGTGGTGTAGAAAGATTTCAACAGGCTTTAATTTAAGTATATATATATAAATTACATATATATGTATATACACACCCACACGCATATAAAATGCTGTGCAGTTCTGGGTTCACAAAGAGTGTTATTGAGTAAAGTAAGGAAATCAAAGTAACTCTCAGTCTCCAGCAAGCAAGACTGTCCCTGCTAAGAGAAAAACTCATATACATACACGCTGTGTCCCTACATCGCCAGGGTGAACTTTTTGAGCAAATTTACCATTTGACAGACAGAGGGTCTGCTATTCAGTCTGAAGCTGTGGCCGTTCTGGGCTCTGGGCAAAGGGGGTGTCGCCCCTACACTGCAGTATGGCCTGGCTCACGCCAGAGCTGTGTTGGGTCAAGAATTGAAGGCTCCCTGGCCATGCTGGCCCAGAATGCCCCCTTAAACTGCTTCACATCACCAGGCTTACAGTCTCATTCAACTCTTGCCACAGCTTTACATGCATTTTGTGAACTCTAGCTTACTGGTTCTGAGGCTAGCTCTATTTTTGAACTTAACGTTCTTATGGCTCTTGGAAGCGTCTTTAGTCACTTCCCTTGTTTTCTGTTCTTAATTTGGATTAGCCTTTTCCCTCTGCTCTAAACCTTCCATCCGAGATTACAGCCTCACGGATATCTCTCATGTGCAATAGAAAGCAACATATATGATGATTTCGTGTTATTAGTTGCTACCAGAAATGGTTGTTGTAGACACTGTGCATAAGTACTAGCTCTGTTACTAATTATGGGTCAGTCCATCCACATTTTGAAATCATGGTTTTTTACTGGATGGGATAGAATTTGAGATTCCTACTTGACCTTCATTGACATTGGAGGGGAGGGGCTACTCATTATTGGATACAGTAGGAGCTCCTGCTGGATGGTCACCCACCGCTGCTGCCTACCTGGCTGGGAGGGAGCAAGGGGCCTTGATACATTACCTCTCATGGCCCCGGCTGACACCATGGGGAAGGATGAGTGTCATTGCTGCTGGGCAGGTGTGGAAATCAGCATGGTCTCCAATGGTGCCTGGGAGGCATGAAAGTCCCAGCTACTCCTCAGCTTTCTCTAGCCCAGTGAAGGTTTTAAAGGGGAAGCGGGTGTCACAGCCATTGCAGCCTGGGGACGGTAGAAACCTAGGCTTGCTTCCCCGCTCAGTTTTGGCTGGCGTGGATGGGCAGGGCTGCATCTTTTTCTGTGGCACTCCACTAGAGCAGAGCAATTACTGTCCAACAGTGTTCTGTTTGCTAGCTGCCACTTCTCAGTGCTTTGGCTGGAGAGCAGGTTCATTTGTCTGGTCTGCATTGCTGGCATTTCCGGGTTGCTAGCGTCTTTAGCCCCAAGTATGGGACATGTGAGACAAAAAGAAAACCCAGGGACACATCACCTTTTGTTCTGAGGTCTCAGCCTGCCTTTTTTCTACTTTTCAAAGTCATCTTATGTTTGTTTTATAATGTCAGGGTTTTTAGCTGTACCTAGTGAAGGAATAAGTAGATTTTTAAAAAATGAAGCTGCAGTAAGCTACTATAAACACTAGAGGTCTCTTCTAAGATATATTTTGTTTTTTTTTAAACTGAAGAAAGGCTAATTTTAGCATTCTCAAACATGGTTCTGAGAGCTTAAATTGCTATTTTAATTCATTTTCAATTCCTATATATCCAAATTTTCTTAAATTTTATCTTTAAAATAATCAGCTTTATCTATTTTCTCAAGATTATGTTATTCAATAGGAGAGGCTATAAGTCTGACTAAACTGTAGAATTATTATTATCATCCACATTAATCAGTTTATTTTTGACAGGGTATATTCATTGAACTCACTGTATAAAACACATTACTGCCTTCAGAAACATTATGATGTGAAACTACAAAGTAAAACAAAATAAGTTTTCAGAACTTTGAAACTAATGTTATTATCCATGTTTCTTTTATCCATGTTTCCAATGAAAGCATTCATTGGAAATTTAAATTGTTCCCACAACCTGAAGAAAAGCATTTTACAATAAAAATCTTTCCCACTTCAACCAATCTTGGTAGCTGAAATAGAACAGCAAATATGACAACACCTGAATTTTTTAATTTTTATTTACCAAATGTCAACCAAACATTAATTGAACACTGCAACTGGGAAAAAAACTGGAATTCTCGGGGCTAGTCTAGTTGACTGTCAGCTCCCACGGGCGGCGTTGCCTGCTCGAAACCTCTTGCCCACGTCCTTTCATCTTCCTTCAGTCTAGAGTGATCAGTCTTTCCAAGTGTCACCACAGAAGTTCACACTGGGACTCTCAGGGCCTTTGGAAATGTAGATTGTCTTTCCAGTTCAAGTGTAGGTAAAGGTCACAAACTGCCCCTCTAAGTCTGATCTCTGGAAGCCTTTGGCCGTCGAATAATTTAAAACCAATTCTTTACATTCAGGTAGAGGCATTCCCATGACCTCTAATTGGACCAACAGGAGTTTACAATTAAGTCACTTCTGTATTGAGAAATCAAAAATTACCATAACAAAACATGGATGCCATTTTAAACCAAGTTTCTCTAAACTTTTGACCTGCGTCCATTTGTGACTGAAGAAGGTAAGAAAAAAAATTGTTCTAACATTCTTTCAGTAGAAAGCTTTTTAGTTGTCTGTTATTCAAAATTAGTGGACCTGACAGCTTAAAAAAAAAAAAGGTCAAAAATCTGCATAACGAAAGACATCCCCTGCTGTGAACTCTGAAAGTGTTGCGTGTGAAACAAAGGCAGATTCACTTGCTGCAGGACCTGGGGCATCAATTCTATAAAACGCAACCTGAAGAGTGCCTGCTGGAATTTTCCAAGGCCTTCTCTTCCCTCCCCCACCCACTGACTGCCGCCTCTACTCGGTTTCCTCTTCCACAGAAACCAATACCCGCCGTATAGACTTCCTGGAGGTTTTTGAGGAACAAATGAGGTAAGAAGTATGAGCAGAATATTGAAAGTTCAAAACAATGTTTAAGTTATCACTGCGAACAAAATTTAGTCATTTTACTTTTTTCCCCATAGGTGGAAGAGGCATTACTGAAGTTTGGCAGGAAGTTAGAGTTTGCTGGCACCATGGAGAGAGGGTTGGGGAAAAAAAAATAGAACAACGTATAAAAAAATCATAGCAGTTTAAAATAATTCAGAGCTTGGAAAAAAACACAACTAATGTTTGTGCAGACAGAGTAAGAGGAGAGATTGAAGAAACAGACAGGATCCACATCCGGACTGGAGGGGCCTGTTTGCCTGCATGCAGGAAAACCCAATCAAATGCAAACGAGAGTGTGCAGCCAAGAAAGTGGAGGTTTATTCATTGAGGAAACGGTGTCAAGCCTGGAGTCAGAGGTAAGCTAATGCTCAAAGGCTGGCTCCCCAATGGGTTCCAGAGAATGGCTTATATAGGGGGAAATCATTAATCCTCATGGCTGAATGAGTTGGGGTTGTAGGCCCTACTGATTGGTTGGGGCCAGTAGGAAGTAGTTGGGAATTGTATCACGTCCTGATGTCAGCAATGGCATTGTTTTGTCTGCTTGGGCGGGGGTTTCATTATCTTATTTTAAACTCGTGGGATTCTCCCTTTAAAAAAAAAAAAAAAAAGATTTTATTCATTTATTTTTAGGGAGAAGGGAAAGGAGGGAAAGAAACATTGATGGGTTATCTCTCATACATGCCCTGACTGGGGGACCAAACTCGCTACCCAGGCATGTGTCGTGACTGGGAATCAGACCAACCACCCTTTGCTTTGAGGGGTGACGCCCAACCAACTGAGCCGCATGGGCTTCAAGAGGGTGAGGTCCTATAGAGTTGTTCAGCTTTCATGGGCCTGAGATTGAAGTCAAGATGTTTTCTTTGTACAGAGACTTTGTTTCTGTGGTCAGCAGACCTTAAGCTTCGTTCTTAAGACAGTTTGATCCTGACCAGAATCTGATGTTCTTAAAGGCTTAACGATTAAGGGAGTAGAGAGTCAGAAGAAGAAAAGGGTCATGTTAAAGAAACGGAGTTTCTGTGTGGTTACAAGCACCCTAGTTATTTCAAAAGGAGTGTTTGTTTTTTATTCTTATGTGATAGGGGTCCCCAAGTGCTTTATCAAAAGAGCCAAATGAATCTGTTTACACTTAGAAAAGATCTTACTAATGGTTCTTGAAGGAGCAACTGAAGAGGGTGATACTAGAGATCAAAAGATGAATTAAGTTCATAGACACAGACAACAGCATGTTGATTACCAGAGGGGAGGGGGTGGGAGGTGGTAGAGAGTAAAGGGGGTAAATAGCGGTGGAAGGAGACCCGACTTGGGGTGGTGAACACATGACACAATATACAGATCGTGTATCATAGGATTGAACACCTGAAACTTATGTAATTTTGTTAACCAATGTCACCCCAATAAATTCAATAACAAAGAAAAAAAAAAGAAAGAAACTAGTTAGAAGCCTGTTGCCTTAGTCCAGGAAAGAAATGTTGTCCTGAATTAAGGCAGTGACTGTGGGAATAGATGTTGAACATGTTGAATAAATAGAACTTCTGGTTGCTGGTTCTTTAGGGGGAAAGAGAAGAATTAATGTTGACTCTCAGGCTTTCTGATATGGAAAACTGGATAGATGGTTTTAAGCATGGTTGTTATTTTTTAGTATTGTATATTCATAAATCTCTAAGAGTCGACCTCTTCTTAATTTTGATTTCTGTGGTCCATCCACAGACACAATTTTCCTAGGATGTGTTAAACTTTAGACCCTCAGCAGCTCCATTTCTTTAGCGCACAGGTGGCAAACACAAGGCCCACGGGCCGAATCCGGCCCTCCACCTTGTTTTATCCAGTCCACCACCTTGTTTCCACCCGGCGGCAGCGCCAAGCTCTTGCTTAACTATTAAGGAGTAGTTACATTTATACAGTCCTCAAATTACATTCAGCCCTTTGAAGGCAACCTCGAGGCTGATGTGGCCCCAGTGAAAATGAGTTTGACACCCCTGCTTTAGCGCGACCCTTTTTGCTTTCTGGCTTCTTGATTCATATGGGCCTTGTCCAGTCTAATGGCTCCATGAGTCACTTGCTTCCTTTCTTTCTTTCCTTCATCTTTGAAGCCCTTAGGACATCAGGTTCTGGTCAGCCATCAAACTGTCTTAAGAGCAAAGCCTTGGGTGTTGATCAAGGGAGGAGATTTTAGGTGAAATTAAAGATCTCGTCTTGAGTTCAGTTGTGTGACAGCCCTAGGCCCATGAAAGTGCCATGACCCCACAGACCACAAAGCTAGACAGGCTGACATCAGGACCTGACACAGTGATTAGCTACTTCCTAGCCTGGCCCCAACCAATCAGTAGAGCCCAGGACCCCACCTCCCTTAATCACCACCATTAACAATTTTCCCCATATATATTCTGTCCCTGTGCTGGCCATTGGGGAGGCAGCCCACCTGTGACTTCAGGCTTGGTGTCATTTCCTTAAAAATAAACCTTTCCATTCATTGCTGCAAACTCCTGTTTGTGTTGATTAGATTTGGATATGCACAGGAGAATGAATCGCTTTAATCCAGAACAAAACCAAGGTTCCATTATGACCATGCCTTGTGTGAAACTGTAAATCATCTCGGCTTGGCGTTATATATTTTATATATATATAATTCAGCATTCAAAAATAATTGAAAAATGAAAGCATTTTATTCTGTAATGACATGAGGTCTTAAATTTTCTTCAGAAAAATCCACTGAGGGAGCAGGCACATATAGGGCTAAAATCAAGTTAATCATTAATAATTGGGGAAAATAGGCGCATAGAAGGGTAGCAGTATACTGCCCACTCTACCTCTGTATATATTTTAAAATTTACATAATAAACACTATTTTTTAAAAAAACTAACTGAAAAGCAAATTAAATAGGTGCACAAGTTTCTCAAAAAAACATTTCTAAAGACATTTTGTTCAAAAGAAAAGGCAAGAGTATCCCATGCTGGGAATTTGGCAGTGATGGCAGTACAGTTTTGAATCTCTCTGAATTTCCCTGTAAAGTTACCATCAGGGACTCAGTGGAAAGAATGGTGGACTTTTCTTAGAATAGCTGTAGAAACTGGGAGCATTCTTTGAAGGTCTCACTATACAGACAACTTCGGTGGGATTGCAGGGAGATTGAGGATGTTGGATGTTCAGGGTTTGTGCTTATGAATCCTTGAAAGTAATGAACCACGCCAACGTGCTATGATAAACCCTGTACTAGGGAGAAAATGCAGAGTGGAATCTACGGATGTAGAAGGGGCCAGGCACTGAGCCTGACAAGCTCAGGGGAGGCCTGCACAGCAGGTCTCCCAACATACAGAGACCACAAGTAACCACATAGGACAGTAGGAACATAAAAATTTCCTAACAAAAAGTGAGTGACAGCAGGTAGTCATGTCCTAGGCCTGTGGCTTCCTTGACAAAGGTCAATCTTTGTCTTAGGTGAGCCAGTCTGTTGTCTTTTTGCATCTAAGATAACATACCTCTGAAATGCCAGGGTAATGTCCTCTTCCAGATCCTTAGGATGCTCCCACCTCTCGGAGCAAGAGGCCACAGACCTCATTGCTACCTTGTTCCTGGAATACCATCTCCCCGTGCTGTAATGTTTATTATTAACTATTCTGTACCCACCGATGTAAAAGAAGTATCTATTTCTTTTACTTTTTATCCAGTCCCGGAGATTTTCCTACTTTGCTTTCTCCTGCTTCCCTAATCTATCACCAGTGGATTTCACATAACCCCCTTACATCTCCTTTGATTCTGATGTGTAAAGTAAGTGGTAAAACTGCCATTTTCTAGAGCATTTTCTCAATTCATTGAGATTTTGCTTCACAGCAATTGTTGTCAGTTTGGCTCAAATAAACTCATAAAAATTCTCTACAGGTTTGGATGTTTTCTTACATCAACAAATCCTAATTGACTAGGGCAGAAACAATAGGAGCAAAAGGAAAGAGAAGGGCCAGATAAAATTGGGGGAGACAAACAGAAGAGGAAAATCTTGGGAAGTTCATTGTCATATATATTTTTTTAATCATTTTGTGAAAACAAGAGAGAGATTGAGAGTCAGGAAGTTGGAAAAGCTCTCCTGGCTCATTCATCCCTTTTGAGAAGACAAAAAAAAATGCATTTTATTTAAAAATGATCTGCAGCAAAAGATTCACAAATTTCAAACCAAGTTGTTATTATTAGAAAAAAAGAGCATTGGGAATATATTAAGTCCTTATACACTATGAAATAATGCCAGGAATTCAAGCTCACAAAATGGATGAAAACTGTAACCTAAATCTTCAATATTATATTAAAATAATATAAGGATAATTATCATCAGCTTTGATAAAACATCAAAAATCAGAGTTTTGGAACAGTTTATAAATAAAATAAGTAAAGACAATGTTAAATGAGACAGTGAAAGAACTCAGAAAACATTTAGAAAAAAAAAATTTGAGAAACTTAAGATAAACCAAATGAAACATGGTAGCAAACACCACAAAATGCCTTAAGAGAAGTAGAAGATGGCAAAGGAGGAAACTTTTAAAGATCAAAGAAATGAAGAAAGAGATGAAAAAGATTAGAAAGTGAGAAAGTGGTAGAGAGAAGACAAAGATCTAATATTAAGAAGAAAACCTAAGTAATTGAAGCAGAAACATGCTAAGATCTAAAATTCAATAGAACTTCCTGTAGGAAGGATGTGTAACTACCTATTGAATACGCATCCTGATTGCATGAAATAGCTGACAACTCACAGCGCAAAGACATTTTCTAACAAAACAGCTTTTTCCTTGGGGCCGGGGAATGTCCTTTAGGCAACCGTGCAAAAGATCACAGTATTTAAAAGGAAAAGAAACTCTTGTGTCATCAGATTTCCTGCTAGCACTTCTTTATGCTAGAAGACAATGGCATACCACTTTTAAAATGCTCAAGAAAAGAAAGTGTGAGCTACGAATTTTATATTCTGCCAAAGTGAATTTTCCAGTGCAAGAATTTTCAGACCAATATTTCTTAATGAATCTACTAGAAGACTAACTGTAAACAACCAAAATGATCAGAGAAACAGCATCATAAGGAGGCTGAAGTAGAGAGAAGATTGTGAGCCTGGCCCATTCATTCCAGGCAAACCTCCGTAATTTTGCACCAGACCACAAACGTCTGCGTATTTCAGGCATTGTTTGCTTTAGTGGACCTGCCATTGCTAGCTGAGATGCAAACAACTGAACCAACCGTCATCAGATTTCTAAGGGAAAACATTTGGGGAAGATGCAAGACACAGTTCAAAGAATGAAAGCCACATTCCAGTAACCTAGAGATAGTATCTATTGCTGCCTAAGAAACAGATTGATATCTATTGCTGCCTAAGCAACAGATCATTAATGTCTATTGGTGCTCCCAGATTCTGTGGCCAGGAATCTGGTAGCAGCTTACCTAGGTGGTTCTAGCTCAGAGTCACTCACGATACTGCAGACAACTCAGTCAACAGGGGCACCAGACAGCTGGAGGCCTGACTGGGCTGAGGCCTGTCTCCATGCTCACTCACAGTTCACAGACCTTCGTTCCTCACCTCCGGCCTTTCCCCGGCTGCCCAAGTGCATTCATGGCATGACAGCTGCTTTCCTCGAAAGCTGGGATCTGAAAGAAAAGCAAGGACTCAAGGCAGGCGTTACAGCCTTTTATAATCTGATCTTGGATACTACCCACCATCACTTCTGCCTTAGTGTCTTGGTCAGACAGACCAACATCCATCATGGGAGGGGAGAAGAGGGTATAAAAGCCAGGAAACAGATATCAGAGGCCTATTTCACAGTCTCAGAGATGTAAATCCCTCAAAGTCACGTAATTAGAGGGAGAAAGATCTGGATTTCAAACCAAGATCTATGTGCCTCCAGAAACTGTTCTCTTTGTAATACATTCAAACCAAGGTGGAATGTAGATTATGAATGTTCTAGATCTTTCCCTTATAATTAAACTACACTAAAAATAAAACCAGCTTTTCCAAAGAGTCTCACATGTATACTTTGACAGCAGGGCGACGGCATGGGTGGGATGTGGAGAGAGAGCCGCCTTGCAGGTTGCAGACTTGGACTTCTCATCATAGCTTCCCCTGGCAGAGAGCAGAGAAAGGGAGCTCTCTCTCTCATGACTCTTATAAGGGCACTAACACCACATACGAGGGCTCCACCCTCATGACCTACATTAACAAAATGATTTTAAGCTATAAAACTGCACTCACTGTGTGCATTCACTCTTTCCCTTTTGTCCCTTTTAATCTATCTTCTTAGCTCTCTCCCACTGTATTTACACCCATATTTCCTTGCCTGTGCTCACACACGAAAACACATCTCCCTTCACACTTAATGTCATGTCAAACACTTTTACTGTTCTTTTTGCACTGCCAACAGTTTCTTAGAGAAACAGCAGCCTTATCTAAGAAATTAACCAATTTAATTTAGTGAAATGGTGATGCCAATTGCATTTGAATGCATTTTTAGGGAGGGGAGGTGGGACAAAAGTTTATTTTGTTTTGGGGTTGGAAACCAACATTCCCAGGCTTTTGTGCAGAGGATGAGGAAGGAGTTGAGTAAGAATGGACCCCCATGAGCTTGACAGAAGCTGTAAAAGTTGGTTCAAAAGATCCTAAAGATTTGGCAGCTGAGTGTTCATACCCAGCCTGAGGATGGGGATGAAAGCGTTTTTAAATTTGTCCAAGAGAACCACCCTTCGATATAACGTGGACCATAACAGAAGAACACAAAAAAAGAAATTGTTTTCCTAGAGCTCGGTGGGTGGGGGGCTGAGGGGACAGGGAAAGAAGAGGGAAAGGTATGGTGAGAAGGAACTAGTTTATGGTAGAAATAAATTAATAAAATATTCATAGGGGAATGAAAACTCCACTATGGTTAATAGGTACTATTGACTTCTATCCCACTTTGTTCCAAAAACAGATTTCAAGTGCTGGTTTGAAAATCACTTAAAGCTCATGGAAGCTTTAAGCTTTATACTCACCAAACCCCTCCTTGTGATTGTCACTGTAGGGTGCCTTCCTGTCTGGGTGGACAAGCTTGATTTACAGACACAGTCAAGCCTTCCCAGGATTGAGAGGCTGGAGGGCAATGGCATTCCACAATCAGGAGAAAGTAACATCTTCAAAGAATCAGCCCCCCTGATGTGACCTCCAGCAAGGCGTCCTTGATCAGTGTAAAGAGCCAAGGGAAGATGGCCGGCTTCTGGTAGAGCCACCAGTAAGGAAGGGGAGCCTCACTTAGAGTTACTGGTCAGATTAAATCGTAAATTCAAGGCTGATCAATTCTGGGTTCCTTTCTGGGTCTACAGAAGAAGAAATAAAAATGAAACATTTATTCATATTTTGTTTCTGAATAGAGATATTTATGTAAATTCATGGATAATTTGCTTCCCCTGAACAAAGGAAATGTCAAATGGTGTGAGCTTATTGAACCTATTCCACCATCCCAGTAAAGACCCTCTCCTTTGGGGAACTCTGAGGACTTCCCACTCTGTGGGAGTAAAAGAAAACATATCTAAATTTCTAAGCTACAATCATACTTGATTCACCTTAAAAGACACTTGAAATCAAAGAGGTAAGCCACTCTATGCACAAATCAGATAAACCCTGGATTCAGCTATCAAGTGCAAAATTATGTGCTTTAATCTTCAACTAATTAAGTAAGCTTATCTGGTAACAACCCAAATCTAAGAAAAGACACAATCTTTTGCTGTTATCATAAATCTCCAAAATGTGGGACACAACTATTTTTAATGGGAAATAAACTCAGTGCCATTATTACAGTTTCAAAGGAGAGGGGGTTTCCTGTCACTCAAGGGCTTTGCTCCAACCACATAGGTCAACATTTTAATTTTGAAAAAAATGTTTGCCATATACTCAAATCTGAATAACCATAGTTACTTTGTTCAGCAAAGAAAAGTGAATATACCCATAATAGAGTCCTTTTTATTTTTTCTATTAGATGCCAGGAAATAGAACAAAAAATCTGTTCTTTTCATTGATTTTTTCTCATCATGGTGATAATCATATTGTCAATAAAGCTAATGAAGACCCTTTGTATGGATTCATGTCTTTACTGAACTTTGATTCATCTGAACTTCTGTAGCCATGCAGAATTTAACTCTTAGTCTTTTATTCTTTGCTCCATCTGGTTAATGTTAAATCCTTTTTAGCCTTGTTAGGTCATTTGTCAATATACCTCAATAAAGAAAAAAATAACTTTGAAAGAAGTCATTTATATTACTTGTAAATATTTTCCAGTACTGGACACAATTCTAGATGTCCCTAAATAAATGTATGTTGGCTGATTTTGATTGTCCAATTTATCTGTGTAATTTGGATTCTCTACTAAATGGTAAGTTGTTCATTTATTTGAAAGCTTTACAATACTCCAGGCACTATTCTAGGTGCTGAGAATAGAGTGGCTTCTATAATAGCCACTCTATTGAGAAGCCACTCTATTCTCAGCACCTAGAATAGTGCCTGGAGTATTGTAAAAATTGAGAGAGAATACACAAAGAACAGGAATGGCTCTGCATTCTGGTTTCAGGAAAAACAAGAAGGGTTCATAGGGACTTGTTCTAAGACTGGGAATTCATTCAGGTCCAACCAATGACAACCTATCAGTTGGTTGCTCCCTAAGACATAGTTGTCAGTTCCACTAAGATTTTAACACTACTTACCTTTGATCAATCACTTTCTTCACCTCACAGAACCCCTCTTATTCACGACTTCTGCATACTCATGGCTTCTCTGTTCCCTTGGCTTCCACATACTGACTTCACTGAGTATACAGCTTTTGCTTTTCTTTGCCATTTGCACAGAAATTCCCCAAAGAGAATGTAATGAGTTCAAGTTGGTTAAACTTCTACTAGTTACAGTGCTCATTCCAGGACCTTCTTATAGATTGCTGGCAAGCCCACGTTGGCCACTCTTGGGCCAAGCATCTCCTTTGACCCAGCTGTTATCAAGGCTGTTGGACAGGATGTTATCATCTTAGGATCACTCACTAAGTTTTTTCCCTATGGTCTGAGAAATGAGACATTCTGCCAGAAGAAGACTAATTTGAAGGCACCTTGGTTTACTTTAGTGAAATCTGTAAATATCCAGCATCTAGAAAAGTGCTTAGATCATATGTGTACAAAATAAATGAAATTAATCATTAAACTGCATCTGGAAGCATTATACTTATTTTCATCTTAGTGGTACATGGGACACTGTCTTGACCTTAAATCAACTTTTTAGTGTTATTTGAAATGCTCCAACTTATATAAATTTAAAAAAACTCAAATATTCTGATATGCTATTGCTTCTTTGCTTTTGAATGCCCTGAATTTATTTCATTATTTCCTCTCTTCTATAAAATTGGTCACTTTTTGTTCTAAATTTACTTCTAGTATTATATTCTATGCTTAGATGATTTTCTCATAATGAAAATTGTTAGGACTTTGATTGCCTAGGAAATAAAGCCTTTTCTAAGATTCTTTAACCTTGATGCAATGTTTTGATCACCTCTATAAATTTTCCTGTTATGTAGCCACGCCATTGTAAAAACTAACTGGGCAATAAGTATAATCCCAAACATAGGCAGAAATTTTACTGTGCTGGCCTGGTATTTGGCTACAATGTGAATGTTGAAAAAGTGCCATTACCTGTTTTTCAGTTCCATTGAATGTTTTGTCTCTCTAAACTGGGTAAATTCTCACTCATGTCAAGGTCCTTCTTGAAAGTGTCCTGTCGCCTCTGTTGCAGTGTGCCCCACTCACGTCCATTGTTACAGCCCTTTCCAACCTCTGCTTGTTGACATTCTTAGTGGATATTCACAAAATCATTCACCTCTCCAGTTCGTAACTTGTTCCTTCAGTTGCTGCACTTCCTTTATTCTTTGAATAAACTATTTTTAAAGGAGAATATCATGGGTTGAAGGATTCAGGAAACTTCCTATTTTTTTTTTTGTGGCACATATGTAAATGTAGAAATGCCCTGAAAAATACACTAGTGTGCAGACCTAAGAGGTGTGTTAAAACACACTCAGCAGACGGCTTCATTCAAGAACATTCTGAGATATTATCAGTGAACTCGAGATAAGTCCTATTAAAACATCAATAGGCAAAAACTCTATACTTCTCAATAGAAGGTAAAGGATTACAATTGAACTATTTCAAGGGCTTTAAAGGTATGTATGGAAAAAAGATATATGTCTGGTCAGCCCTTTTGAGTAAGGAGGAAGCATCAGACATTCGCCAGTACCTTCTACAACATTCTTAAAACTTTAGAAAAGTTCTACTACTAACATGACATAAAGTGTCACTGTTATCGATTATGTCTGATGAGCACTTATTTCTTGAAACCCTGAAGTAGAGACAAGTCCTTTGCTACTTAAAGGTTTTCTAAAACGTAAAAGGGGAATAAGAGGCACCATGGCAGATTTGTCATTTTCTTGTTTTTAGCACAGAATACAAAAAGTGATGACAAAGAAGTTATTGTTCAAAATATCAGATTCTTTACATTTCTCAAAAACAGATTTGAAAAAATTAAGGTTTTTGAATGGCAGAAATTTAGAGCATTGCATTTACTAGAGCTTAGATTGTTGCTTTGATAGGGGTGTTCCTGGGTGATGGTAAATTAAAAAGATGACAGAGGTGAGCACATAAATATACAGTTTCATTTTTAAAAAGGCATGGTTGAAACTACTGGTTTTAATCCCTAAATTTTGAAAATCTGACCATCAAAACAAGTAGAGTTAATCCTCTGTTTTGATGGCCAGATTTTCAAAATTTAGTCACTAAGACAGCTAGCCCAAATGCCTCAAAGATTTTTAAGTTTAGTCCGTGGCCACGTTAGTATCAGGAGTAAACCCTTAACTCCTTTTTAGGCTTCCACATATTTTGTCATATTTGGTGCCTGTGTTCCCGTTATGTTCCACTGTGACTTCTGGGGCTTCCCAGTAAATGATGGATAGTACTTTCATTTATGTCTGCTTGAGGATAAGAAATAAGTCCTTGATTTCTTTTTTTTTTTTTAAGATTTTTATTTATTTATTTTTAGAGAGAGGGGAAGAGAAGGAGAAAGAGAGAAACATCAATGTATGGTTGCCTCTCGCACGCCCGTAGTGGGGACCTGGACTGCAAAACCCAGGCACGTACCCTGACTGGAAATCGAACTGGTGACCCTTTGTTTTACAGCCTGTACTCAATCCACTGAGATACACCACCCAGGGTGAGTCCTTGATTTCAAAATGTGCTTAATTAGATTGTTGGTTATCTGATTTTTTACCTTTAAACAAATAGGTGCCCTTCTAATAGACTGAAATATTAATCAGACTTACCATACATAAGAACTCATAGACATAACCATATTTTATGTACTCATTAGAAATCTTAAATCATTAGCTAAATTATACTCTTAGTGGTCATGATCTTGAATGTCCGTTTAAGTTCTCTGAGGTCCTGTTTCTCAGTAAATATACTGGGGATCAAAATATTATGTCCCACAGAGATTTTATTGGGGAAGGTTGAGAAGAGACAAATATTACATAAATATAAAGTGATATCATCTTCATTTTTCACTGAATCTCAGGAAACACTGGATTCTGAATATTGGTTGGGTTTGTGTTAACATTAATGACACTAACTTATTTTCTTTAAATCAACAGAAAGCTACCTAAAAGAATAGGCCATTTGGGCAGTTCGGGGACCAAACAGGTCTTCTCAGACTCCTAAGGATTTGCCCCTGCTTTAAGACCCAAGGGCTTTATTACACTTAGATAATAAAAAGCATGCACGATTCATTAAGAATATAGACAAGGCTTTTGTTATATTTATTTATTTTCCAGCTCATACAAACTGGTTGTAGAAGCATAAACATAGTACATTTCTACCATCTTCAACAAAAATATAACCAATATGTACAATTATTGTATTAAAAATACAAAAGGGATACAGACTCCACCAATGTCTTTCTAAAAGACATACAGGTACAAGTAGTATCAAAAGTATGAGGAAATCACCAGTTAATTGTACATTCTGCACTTGACATCACAGAGCGAACTGAGATTAGCAGTCCTAGGTTCTACAATTACTTAATGCTTAGGTAACATTTGTGCAACTCGTGGTAGAGCTAGATTTCTGTACTTCTATATGCACATGAGGTCCATAGCCTATATAATAAAACTGGCAAATAATGCATATTACATGTAAAATTACAAATGCTTAATTGACAATGTAATATATAAGTAGACAAATGCCATGATACAGAAGAGAATTATTAAATAAAGCACTGACATTGTTTGATACAGTGAAAAAACACTGCAATTCGACTTTTTAAAATTTGAAGCTATTTACGTTTATCTACTGATCAATATGATCAGCTGAATTTAATGGAAAAAAAATCCAAGACCAGCAGTTCCTCACATTTGAGTACTACTCGGATTGGCAGCCTTCACTTTTCCGGAGTCTGTGCAAAAACAACACAAAAATAGAGCGGAGGGGTCATTTCAGTCATTATAGGGTTAATAGCAGCTGTGAGCAGGTGGTTGCTACACTTAGGCCTTCTCTATCCATAGCGTCCAAAAAGCCACTTCCAGGTTAGTCTTAGGTGACTAGCCCACCTGGCAGAGGCTGGCACATCTAACCAGGTGTGTGATCTTCTGATCTTCGATCACGTGAAAGGCTTGTTTATTCCCTAATGCCAACTCGGTAAAGGGAGGCTGCCTTGAAAGAGCAGTATTCACAGCTGGCACTAGCTCCAGCATCCCAAGCTGCTTTCACTGCAATGCTATCCAGTTATAAACGCTTCTCTTTAAAAACAAACAGAAGAAATCCCGAACACTAAATTAACAAAGATCAAAGAAACATAACTTAAAAAAAGGGGGCGGGGGTTGCCATCCATCTCAATGGAGCAGGACACACCCTCAAATGACACTGTCCTGCACTCCATAAGGCTCAGACACAGGACACAAGAGTCCTATTTCCCTCCCCTGGCCATGTGCAAACAGTTTTACAGAAGAACCCCACCCACTGGGGAAGGGGTGGATGGGGTGTCTTGGTATCTAAGTGATTGGCTAACAGTTTATACTTTTCCAGGATAGGGCACTTCACGGGTGAGGCCTGAAGACAAGGGAAGACAGGGCCACAAGCCAGGTCTTCCCTTCTTCTTGGTGTGACTACACCCTGTCCGGCGTATTTGGTTTTTTTTAGAAACCCAGGCTGGCAACCCTACTTAAAGGTTCAAAATAATACTGTAATTATTAAATGGATATAACATTTACTCTTTAAACACAATCTTTAAACTCATTTAAAAAAAAGAAAAGGAGGACACTGTAAACAAGTGGACAAGCACTGTACTCAAAGGATTTCATTGTTTTTCTTGGTCTTCCTTGGTGGGTTAAAGGCCCCGAGAAGTTCAATGGCTAGCTTTTCTCATTATCCCAAATGAGACCAAGAGCTAGGACTGGATTGAAATCTAAAAGGAAGATTTAAAAAAACCCTTCCAGGCATTGAGAAGTGCAGCCAGGGTGAATCATCTTGTTGTGATGATCTTGGAATTTGGAATGATACTGTGTGATGTGGCAGGCAGCAACAGTGGGAACTTGAAGATTGCTGCACTGTGCATTTCAAGCAACAAAGTCTGAAAAGTGCCAGGGCAATTTCTTCACAGTATTTCACATGCAAAGGGGAAAGGAAGACGGGGAGAAGAGCCCCATGCTGCTTTTAAGGCAGGGAAGGAGGCAAACTGGTCCACCATCCTCAGAAGGTGAGTTCCAAGGCTCCAATGCTAGGGACGTCTTCTTGTGCTCTCCTTGCAGGTGGCTCACTCTGGATCCAGGAGAGCCTGTGCCTCAAACAGCAGATACTTGTTCATCTTCTGCAAACATAACCAGGACAGAAAGACAAAAAGACTGATGAGCCAGTAAGTCATTCTTGTGCTCAAAGAGCTCAATAAAAATTCCCTAACTATTCTTTTTAAAAATAATTTATTTATTTATTTTGAGAGAGAGGGGGAAAGAGAAACACTGATGTGTTGTTGCCTCTCGCATGCCTCCCATGGGGGACCCAGCCCACAACCCAGGCAGGTGCCCTGACTAGGAATCGAACCAGCGACCCTTTGCTTCGCAGGCCAGCACCCAATCCACTGAACCACACCAGCCAGGGCTCTTTTTAGTGTTTTTAAACCCTTGCTTTTTTCTCTAAGTGATGATTATTAATAATAAAAACTTTAAAATAAAGCACATATATTTAAATATATATACAATATAAATCTATATTGTCTACTTATAGACTGGAAAGTTAATGAATTCCATTAACAATGAATTCATTGACAAAAGCTATAAAATGGCATGTGACTTTAAAAATAATACACACTCACATACATATAAAAAAGTCTAGAAGGATAAATAGCAACATGGCAATAGTGGTTATCTGTCAGTGGCAGGACTATAAGTAATTTTCATTTACTGTGTTTTGCTTTTTTCTCTACTGATTATTTTGCATACCAAAACATGTTAAAATCAAAACTTCAAAATAGAAAGGGGGTGGGGGACACGATCTCCCTCTTCCTCTTCATTAGAGCCTCAGGTAGAGCTGTAGGAGGAAGGCAAGGAAGGCACAGCGAAGCATATGTCCCAGACTTCCACCTGGAACTCATTAAGAGTCCAAACCCAACCTTTTCATGGAACACTTTGAGAACTCGGAGATGAATCCAGCCTCGCACACACTTTATTACAAGTGACCACTCCTGCAATGTTTGGTATTCCTTGAGCCCTTGAGAAAACAAACAAACCGACAAGCCAGCGAACAGACAAAAGCAGGCAAAAGCTTTAACCCTAGATTTGGAACTCTAGAGAACATGTAGGACGTGGCTAAAGACACGGTGATCCGTGTTGAGAAAACAGAAACGCCTCGGCAAGCTCACGGGCAGCATAAGCGAACACATCTAACTTTTCGGTTTTAAGAATGACTATGTACCGTCCTCCTCGGTGGAAAACCCTTGAGACTGATAGGGGCCGAGGCGCGGGTCGCACTCATTGGGTTTATGCCACTGCGGCTTGTTCACCGGCCTGCCGCCTGCGGGATGCGTGTGCGGCTGCTGTGGCGGGGAAGGCCCGGCTGTGTCAGAGGGGCGGGCGATCATCCGAGATCTCTGAAGCGCCACGTTGTAGTCTGGAGGTTTCCTGGTCGGATGGGAATGCCCTTCTGGGAAGTCAGTGATGGGGATGCCGATGTAGCCTGGAGGGGTGGGCGGGGGCTCTCGGTACCTGCCCTCCTTTCGCGCTATAGTGGAGACAAGGCACCAGACATTAAAAAGTGTTGTGGAAGAGTATTTCATGCCACCAATGTTCATAAAAACCTATAAAATAATTATTAAGACAGTACAGCAAGTGGGATTTTGTGTGGTGAGGGATGGAAGTGGGGTGTACAGTAGGCAAGGGGATGGATGTTAACTGAACCAAACATTCACAGTGGCCAAACCATTGCTGAGAGAAGTTACTAAGCAGTCTCCGTACCCTTAACGCTACAAGAACTACTTAAAAGCTTGTCTGAACTCTAAAATACTAATAAGGTTAACACCTAACCCTTGGGCTTATTGGAAAGACTAAGCAAAGAGAGAGAACATAAAAGGTACCCAGTACTATGCCTGCTTCCCATCGGTAGTGGCTGGTAGAAGTCCACCCCCCCCTCCCTGCCCCGGGGACCAGGGTAGGTAACCCTGCTTTGCTGGGCATTTGCCCTTATCGGGCAGACAGTCGATGCCACGTGCCTTCAGATCTTGGGCCCCACTTTGGCAAACAGCAAATGAAAATAAATTTGGACAAGTGCTACCAAAAAATGATGCAAATTTAAAAACTTCACAACTATGCATAAAGTATGTATTTCTCTAAAAATTCTTTTATTCATGTTCATGACCTAGAACATGAAATCTGTCAAGGCAAGTAAAATCAAAGTTTTATTTTCTTGAGCTTTCTAGACTCAGGAACTAAAAATCCCTTTTCTTTCCTTTGTATTAAAAAAAATAGTTTGTTAAGTGAAAGTGCTTTCAAATTTGCAACCTAAGAGCAAGTATTACCAGCTATCTCTTTATTCATCTGCAAAGGACATTAAATTCGACACCCTCCCATAACTACTTACATGGTAAAATAACTACAGTTTCCCTGCTGATGCAAGTGATGTCTGTAACGATTACACTCTGGAACTTCTCCCTCTATATTCTAGGGTGTTTCTACGCTGCAGTTCGACAGATGCTGACTGTATCATAGAAAATTCATCCCCCTGGGACTGAGGGAACCTGAGACACTCGACAACAGAAACAGCAGGAGCAAAGCAATAGCATCTTTCATGCGCTTATCAGTTAACATCCAGGAGCTGTTCTAAGTGCCTCACAGAGAATTCCTTTAATCCTCACACCAAATGTTATTAGGAGAAATGGCTAACCTCATTTTACAGATGAGGAGACAGACATAGCTCAGTGCGCTGCTCGATGCCACAGAGCTAGAAAAGTAGCAAAACAGTGATTCCCACCCCAATCTCCCCGACTCCTAAGCTCTCAACTCATCATGTTATCTCTTTAGCACCTTCTCCCTTGTCCCGTAGTGCATGGAGAGAATTTGCTCAGCACAGGAACAATTTGTCCGCAGATCAAAAATCAACAGAAAAATTTTAAATATGAAAGTATAAGGTTCTAAGTACAATTCAAAGAAACAAAACAGAATAAAGTATTTAAAAGCTTCAATTGAACAAAAACTCTTCCTCTACAGAGAATGGCCATCCTTCCCGACAATTTTCAGGAAAATTAGTATGGGACCAGAAAACAACTATAAAGAGGCTAAAAAAGATCAGGATGAGACCAGGAAACAAAACAACAGCCTACTGATTCTGTTAGCTAAGAGGTACTGAATGTATACTATGCTGGAAAATATATGTACCTGATCACAGGACCTGGGCTCTTAACCGCTATTCATTCCAGGCCCTAAACAGCAGTGGGCAAAATGAGGAATAGACCCCAAAACATAATTTAACTTTTGAAGTAAGTTAGATTACAACCAGGATCCAAACATGACAAGCTCTCCGATAAGCTTACCAATAAGTCCCTTTGCAGTAGTTGATGTCACAGCTATGTGGGCAGGCATGGGAACAGGCTTGGTTTCCTCTGTGGTCACAGATGGCATGCTGCTTTCAGCTTCAATGGAAACATCTTTGCCACCCCTTCGCTTTATTGTGCCTGTGTCCCCTTCTGAGTCTTCTCCCCAGTAGCCAGTGGAAGACGCCCAGCTTGCCCGGGATTGGGCTTGTTCAAGACTCTCCCTACTTTGATTTTGCCTGTTATACTTTGTGCTATGATCAGAAAACATAAATTGGTCCATATGGCTGCTTGAGGCCCATACAGTTGCAGGATCCCCTGAATAATCAAAGTGAGTGTGCCCGAATGGAAGTGTTTCCCAGCTCCTCTGGTGCTGGATGGTCTGTATATTATCATGGGAACCACTTGAGCACGAGGTCCAGCTCCCACGGCCACTGTCCGCAGCGTCCAGCGAAGCGCGATCTCCTTGGTCTTGGGAAAGCTCCTCTGTGCTTGGAGAAGAAATTACTGTCGCTGTAGCATATAAGCCCCGACTCTCAGACATTGGTCCGTAGGACCTAAGTGGTTAAAAGAAATGAAAAAGAGAAAGCAAGATTGTTAATTAATATATCTATGATACAACAAAAATACTTTTTCTTAGAAAGGTGGCTTTCTTTCATCCCAGGGAGAGGATGAAAGCACCACTAAATTTCATTTCAGTGGCCAGTTTTGCTTCGTCCAATTTTCCCACCTTGTCATCACCATAAAATTAATACACTGAGAAAAGAAAAATTACTAGCTTATAAATAAAGAAGCATTTTCCTTACAAAGCTCAATATAATCTGATTATTTCAAGAGACAGCTCACGCAAAAAAACTGAGATACACTCTGAAGTCACCCTCTGCCCACAGCACAGAACAACTGCGTTCCAATAAAAATACACCTAACTCTAAAAGCCCAACAAAAATAGCATGGTACTTAATAATCCAGATGTTGCGGCCCCGACTGGGGTGGCTCAGTGGATTGAGTGTTGTCCTGCAAACTGAAAGATCGCTGGTTCAATTCCCAGTCAGGGCACATGCCTGGGTCCCCAAATTGGGGATGTGCGAGAAGCAACTGATTAATGTTTCTTTCCCATATCGATGTTTCTCTCCCTCTCTTTCTCCCTCCCTTTCCCTCTCTGTAAAAACAAATAAATAAAATCTTTTAAAAAAGAATCCAGGTATTATGAAAATTAGTCACTGGGATAGGAGAAAATTTCTTAGGCATTATGTAAAATAAATGTAAATACACATCTAGAAAAAGAGGACTCATTATGAAAAGATGGAAGAAAGGATGGAAAATAACAAGAAAAGGCATCTACCCTAAGCTGTACTGATCCGGCTCGATCACGGTCCTCCTTTCCATCCTGCCCACGCCTAAGTTTGTTTCCACGATGCTGACGGAATGCCTCTGGCGCCTCTCATCATGCAGCGAGACGGGAACCGAGTCAAAGGAAGAATTGCTGACGATACTGGATCGTGAAGAAATTTCACTGTGACCAGAATCTGAAAAGTTATCCACAGTACCACTGGGAGCCAAAGTATAGCCTGCATGGGAAATACAACCATATTAATTAGACGCTGTAGGTTTGTGACGTAAAACTGACATCTCCCCAAATAGAAGCAAAAATCAAATGTAGGCCAAAGACATCATCACTGAAGTGAGGAAAAATGCATTTTACTTGTGGAGAGCAGGTGACCGAGATAAAGTTATCCTTTGAGTGAAGCTTAACTTGCTTAATGAAAGTTTAAAGAGGAAAAAAGAAAACGCAGCTATATGAGACAGAAAGTGATGCAAAAACCATGGCACGACTAGATTATTCTCAGCTCCCTTAAATACAAATTAGACTGCTATTAGTGTATATAAAAGCAACTATGAAGAATAACTATGATCAGATTTTTAAGTATAGTTTTGCAAACTGCAAACTCAGTAATCTTGTTTCCAGTTTTTAGAACTTTATGACAGAATAAACTGGAAATATGTGTTATATTTATAATTTTAAGTGGACGCAAAAGCATTAAGAAATAAAACTTGGTGGAAAAAAATCTTTGGATTTCTATCATTTGGTTTTTCTTTTCTTTTTCTTTTAAAGATTTTATTTATTTACTTTCAGAGATAGGGAAAGGGAGGGAGAAAGAGAGGGAGAGAAACATCAATGTGCAAGAGATACATGAATCAGTTGCCTCTCGCACGTCCCCAACTGGGTTTCTGGACCACAACCCAGGCATGCACCCTGACTAGGAATCGAACCAGCGACCTTTTGGTTTGCCGGCCAGCACTTAATCCACTGAGCCACACCAGCCAGGGCTATCATTTTGTTTTAAACATTAATAATATACTGGACAAACTGAATAAAAGCCGATTGTTTTGACGGCTGTAATGTACAAAACCTCCATTATCTCCCTAGGCCATCACTTTAAAATATCTGAACAGATGTCTATTTTTTTGACTCAAAGAGCCATTAACTCCCCTTGGTTGCTAAAAATAAAATTGGAAGTCATAAAAGAAGAGGCTTATCTTGATATTTTTAATGAAAAAAATCTAAATTTTTTTCCTCACTATACATTTTTTTACCAATATGACTAAGGATGTCATACGATTTAAAATACTGATTTTACATGATTATATGTATGCAATGTAATTGTCAATGCCACTTACCTAATAAAAAAGTTAAATCTAGAGCACCTAAATATTATTAACTTGTTTTCTAAATAGTCCTTCCACATCCTTTTAGTAACTTGTTAATTCCTGATTTATTTTTTAAAGGTTTCACAGGTCTTGATAAGATTTAGTGTGTTCTCCAAGAAATGTCTTTTTATAGACCACACTCTAAGCTCTGACAGACAAGATTTAAAACCTTCCTTGAACAGTCTGCTCGAAAATCATCTCTCGATAATAGTCATTCAGATGGAGCACTTGACATGTAGAGGAATTCTCCCACTTTCCTTAACTAATGAGATCATTCCTCTTTCCCACCCCGTTTTTTGGTTCTATAAACCCCACCTATCCCATAGGTCCGTGGTGCATTGTTATTCTTGTTACTGTTCTCACTTCCAAGAGAAGAGGAGGAACTGGTTAAGTCCAACTGCCCGGAGCCAAAAGATCTCAGCTGATTGCCACTGCCACCTAACAATAGGATGAGAAAAGAATTTAGTTGTATCTGTTTAAAAAGAACAGTAGAGACTGACACCCACACAAAATGTACAGATGTCTGAAAAGTAAGCATAGGAGGCATTTGTTGCTTCAGCGAAATCTCACAATTTCTTTATCTTGTGGCTTCTCTCTAGGGAAAACTGTCTCAGCCATTGCTAGTTTATGCCCACTCAGTCAAAGGGTAGAAGAAAGTAATCTGGAGG
>VMDR010010724.1:0-30102 GCA_007922815.1 Macrotus californicus | reverse complement strand
GGGGGTTGGGGGGAGGAGATGGGACAACTGTAATAGTATAATCAATAAAATATATTAAAAAATAAATAAATAAAAAAAATTTTGTTTGTGGGGCAGAGCAATGAGAAGCCATACTTTTCCTAATGGAACAATATACTATTTCTTAATAAAATAGTGATAAATTTAAATCCATTAAAGAAACTAGCAGCAATTTTAAAGGCAATAACCATGACAATATTATATGCATGCAATATAAAATCACCACCATGAGCATAAAAGTCCCAGTTTTTTAAAAAAAAGTGTTAAATTGGACCTCATCAGCTGTTTCTGAGTTTTCCGTTCAGTTGCATTTTGGCCATAGTTTATTCTGTTTTCTGTTACAGTACACTATCTGGCTTTGGGAATAAAGTGATTAACATTAATGGTTTTAACTACCATTTCAGAGAAGTAAGTGATTTAATAGTGTTTCACTGAAAGTGTCACGCTTTCTATAAATTGATTCCAAGCAAAAAGACACTTTTCCAGCAAAAGAGGCTTTAAAACTTCAATACCCGTCATTGTAATATCAAGAGTACTGATCTCAGGGAGCAAATTTCACTACCAGGTAGAGTACACACAGACCAAAGCACACAGGTAAGAAGCTATGTTTTCATAGAGGTCAATTAACAATATCTCAATCCTGCAACAATTGAGCAGGCACTTATTAGATTACCAAATACATTCTACCATATGGGACTTAATATTTGAAACAGAAATAGATAATTTGGGTGAAAAACAAAAGGATCAATATTGAAATAAAGTTTTCTTGGTCACTGAGATTAAATTCTACCAGTAGTTATTTAGTAAAAAAGAACTAGAATAATTTCTGTATTTATTTATGTCATATTTTACCCTATTGTATAGCTCAAGAGTTGACATATTTTTGTAGGAGTTCAGATAGAAAATATTTCAGACTTTGTGAGCACAGAGGTAAAATGAAGTACATTATGTAGGCACTGAAATAATGAGAGAGAAAACAAATTTCCACATTTTTATTGATGAAATTCAAAGTATAATAATAATAGAGCACAATCTGGCTTTGGTAATTCAGATCTCCTAGTGAGAAGAATGGAATTGTATTCAAAGGATAACATTTTGTTTAATTAGGCTTCAAGGTTAGTGTTCCCAATCACCAAAATTACTGCGAATGTTAATTAGTAAAAACTATTTTTAGCTTGTGGGCCAAACGAAACTAGGTAGCTGGCCAGTTTTGGCCTACAGGTCATGGTGGACTGACCCCTGGCATAGATCATTTCTATTACAGTTTAGGCTCAGTCAGTTCAGCGATCCTTTTGCTATCTTTACAAGCCTGAAATTAAAGAATCCCCACTCGAATATAAACTCTACAAGGTAGGAATTCATTTGTCTTTTCACTGATATATTCCAAGCACCTGGCACATAGGAGGCCTTCCATAAATATTTCTTTTATGAAGCAATGAATAATATATTTTCTTATTTTATGTATAGACATTTGGGCTAGGTGAAACCTAACTCTTAAAATCAAGACTCTGGAAGCCCAGGAAAAGGACCAAAGAATCCTATTGTACTTATTCCTGGGCATTCTAGTGCTTTAACCCACAAACAATCATGACTACTAGTGACTGGTCTGCTCACGTGAGAGCGTGTTCAATGTCTGAAGAAAATTTAATAGAAGGACATCTTAAAATGGGGGTAACTCAATGCATTTATTTTTTTTTTCTGACAGTTAACAAATGACCATCTGGTTTTGGTGACATCACGTTGATGATTCAGAAAAAATTAATTTAAAGATGACTATTCTGCCCTGGCTGGTGCGGCTCAGTAGATGGAGTTCTGACCTGCGAACCAAAGAGTCACCAGTTTGACTCCCAGTCAGGGCACGTGCCTGGGTTGCGGGCCAGGTCCCCAGGAGGCGGATGTGTCAGAGGCAACCACACATTGATGTTTCTCTTCTCTTTCTCCCTCCTTCCCCCTCTCTCTAAGAAATAAAGAAATAAAACCTTTTTAAAAAATAATAAAGATTATTATTCTAAGACACAAGCTGCAAAGTGTTTCAACCTCACAAATTTAGCTTTGACCTCATTAATAGCCACAAGCTTTCTGTTATAATTATTCCCACATCTTGTTACTCATATTTTCTCACTGGAAAAGAGAAGACTGACACCCACCTCCAGACAAACAGAATGTTTAGCATTACAGGCTATTTCAAATATTGGTCTAATCCAATCCACTTTCAATGTAAGCACACAGAGAGAACAAAGTTAAGTGGTTTGTCCGTGTGTCTCAGGTAAGCTGGTGGCAGAGCTACCGTAGACCAGTTCTTGGTTCTCAATCCACCCATGTTGCCATGGAAGGTGAGTTATAAAGAAACAGTAAATGGCATCCTATTAGTTATCAAGTTTACATGTTTAGAAGTTCAGACAAGGATTTAGCAAAGCCCTTATTTCCATCATTACTACAAGCCATGGAAAGATAATATACAATTATTTCAGCAAATACTGACAAAAATTTGACATTTGGGCCAGTAATAATATTGTCAGTCTCACATTTAATATACCCGTAGTCAGAAACTGACTAATTTTTATGAAGCACTTGTTTGGGAGCAGGGTGCAGATAATAATCTCAAAAGAACAGACGGGGCACAGTTTGGGAACCCACTTGATTACAAAGGCAATAAAGCTATCCAAATATTTGTTCCTCGTTCCATCTGTCTCCCTAAGGCAGCACAATGCAAATGAGACAGAGAAGGCCAAGTTCACATACCCAGGGTCACACTTTTTATTTAGTTATAACTACTGCTATCATACTGAGGATATATTAACACTAATCCGATAAAATTATGACACATTAGAATGAATGCTGTTTTAACCGCACAGTGTTGTAGAGTTCCTAAGATGTTTTACATGTGTCCGGATTAAACCTCATGACAGCTACATAAAGCGGGCAGGACCGCAGGTTGATTGCCGAAGAGCGGAAAGGCTTCATCTCTCCGTGCATCCGTGCCCCTGTGTGTTGTGACTGTGCAGTTTTTCTCACTAACGAGGCTGAGTCTGTTCCATAGCACTTTAATACTGCAGTCACAGGTACGACTTCCTCTGGCAATAACATCTTAATAGATGTGATATATGCGGAATATTCAGAAGGTGCTTACACATTTCCATTTTCTTTCGTACTCGTTCACGGCCATAACACATGGAAGCTAGCTAGACTGCTGGCACCAGAGTCAGCAAACTTTTTCTGTGAAAGACCAAATAGCACATCTTTTTGGTTTTGTGGGCCATGTGGTCTCTCCTGCAACTATTCAACTACTCAACTCTGCCATCATGACACAAAAGTAACCCTATAAGATACAAAAATGAATAATCACAACTGTATTCCAATAAAATGTTATTTATAAAAACAGCCCCTGGGCTGGATGAGCCACAGTTTCCTGAGCCATGTCGTAAGATTGAGACACATAGAGTTGAGTTGCCTCAGTAATACTAGTTGAGGTCATTTAGAAACGGCCAAGCTCCAGCCAATGCCCAGCTGAGTGAGACAGCTGGGCACGTCCAGCAGCACTGCCTGGCCAACCTGCAGCTTTCAGCGGACACATGCACAAACCCATCCAACATCAGCTCAACCTTGCAGAATCATAATCATTTGCAAAGCCACTGAGTTGTGGGCGATCGCTACACAGAATTATTGTGGCCAAAGATTGTTAATACAGTAGGTAAACTATTAATTTTGCCATTTTGGAATAAAGGATGGGGCTTAAGGAGGTTAAATACTTTGGTCATTCTCACAGTCAGCCAGAAAGTGTCAGTCAAAACTCCAAAGTCCAGGATTCTACTTTACAAAACTGTTCCAGTCCTTTATTTTTCTCTTTATTTTAGGTGGATTTGTTTATATCGAGATATAGATAGAGATAATTCAGGCTAATAAATGAAGAATTTTGGGCAGCTACATCTAACTTTCCACTGATTGCCCTCTCAGCTTTTAGTTTTTAAAAATCATGTCACCCTAGCTTAAAGTTTGGATTATTCTCTTTAAATTGCTGACACGGATCTCCTTGTGCTGTTTCATACTCTATATTGTCCTGGCTCATATTTTCCAAAACTCTGGTAAAAGGAAATAACTTAAATGGCTCATTCTTGCACACAGCTCCTCTCTCTGCATTTTACTACTCCCATTTCATGCAGGGCTGTCAGGGTTTTCTGAATTAAATGTGACTTAGGGTCTGCGCTCACTGACTGAGGAGGCTCATAGGTCCTATAGCTCATCCACAATCTTGTACTTGAGCTGTCAAGTATGAGAGATTGGTGCCAAATTCAACCCAACAAGGCCCCTTCCCAGCAGTCTGCCTTCGACAACTCCTCCTTGTCAAATCCAACAGTTTACATAGAATATATAGTGAATAAAATACTCTGAAAGGTACAAATATAGAGGTGCTTCTTCCGCTGATAGCAGGGACACCGATCAGCTTCCCACAGGGCTGACATTTCAGGCTGGCATGAGAGAGATGATCATAAGGTTTTTGTGCTGCTGTTTCTAAATGGATCGTACAGATTCCCAAGGCAAATTGCCTCACAGCTCACCGTCTGCCTCCAGGGAGAGTCAGTGTGATGTGACCGTGCAACTCAAAAAACTTTTTGGGAGGTATTTATAAAGAAGAATCCTCAGGTGGTTTGTAGAACCCATGCAGGATTCCCTAGGCTTAAGTCTGTCTCTGTATTAAAGGTTAGTGTTTAGGGCACCAGAAACGCCATGCCTTTTTCACTGCCTGGAGAAATATCTGACTTTAGAATCACTGAACGTTAGAGTGGGAAGGTAACTGTTAGAAGGGCTTAGATGTTTCTTGAGGTTCTCCTAATAAGGAGGAACCTGAGGTTGTACAATGATTCTTTGATGGTCAACCTCCCAGCTGAGCACATCATAGATACGCCAAGTTACTAGCAGCCAAGTTAATAAGACCCAGGGTGTAGATTCTTTGTGTTTTAATGTGGCGAAAGGAAGGACGTTTCAATCAGAAGAGAGATTATACAAAAAGGGAACAGACAAAAGGAATATAAAGTTAAGCACTGATTTTGTCTATCTAAAGCACACACAATGGCGAGGGGGCTTGTGTCCTTGTGGTCTTGCCAGTCCCCTTTGCAAGACTCTTCCAATTGTGGAGACGAAAGCATGGTGCCGTAGACGATGAACTACGAGTATTTTGGTCCCATTCATGAAATCAGCTCCGTCTTGAAATAGATGTGTCCGATTATCGCAGTCTTATGCCATTGAACATTTGGCTCATCCAATTCTCCTTGGTATAAACCCATACTCACCAGGCATATTTTTGTTTTGTTTTGTTTTATTTTGTGTTTAGCCATGCAAGCCTGCCTACATGTGCAAAGCACTGAGTCACGGGGTAACTTTGGCTCCTTTGGCGGGCTCCCAGAGAAAAAATCAACACAGCCTATCCGATGACGATTTAGCTTCCAAGGCAGCTGGACCACAGGGGCAGAATGGACTTATCCTGGGATTGAGACCACCAGACCGTGGAAGTTACAAGACTGAATTTCAATGAATTCCTCACCACTCTTGTTTACATTCCAGTCTGATTTATATTTTGGTTCTTAGAAGTCTACTCCTCAGGGCCTAATTACATCTGTGCCCTGAAAGAGTAAGTCTCTGAGTCTTCAAAACAGAGGGACTCATCCAATTATCATTGATTAGAAAAACTTTTTTAAACTATGGAGCCTCTTGATAAACATGAAACTTTTTCATGCCCCACCAATGCTCTTCAATACACCCAAGCCCAATCAGTATATCTTAAAGATAGATATCCTCCCCTGCTAAGAAGATTTTACTTTATTTAGTATGAAAAAATAATACACCTATATCCTAAATAATATAGGTTAAATTTGCAAATTTATCAACCCACATATGATTACGCAGATGAAAAGATCCCTTTACAATGGATAAACCTGGTTGATAATACCTTACTAAACTGATCGAATCTAACACCACCACTAACGGAACAAACTGACATCACGTGTCTATTGATGAGCTGTACGTGAGACCCGACATCACCAACAACGTCTGATCTGAATCTAAAACTGAGAAAATAACATCCCAACAGAGCCAAATAAAGAACCGTTCTGTGAAACCACCAGCCTGTACTCCTCAAAAAATGGGAAGGTTATAAAAAGCAAGGAAGAAAAAAAAGTTAAAGAACTCTTTTATTTTATGGAAAACTGAAGAGAGATGACGACAAAAATGCTTGGGTGGTTCTTGTCTGATTCCTGGGTCAAACACAGTGCCAGCATGAAGGACATTTTAAAGAAAATTAGAAAAATTTACACATAAATTATATATTTATTGATGTTATTATATTAATCTTAAATTTCTCGGGTGTGATAGTGGTGTTGTGGTTATTTAGAGATTGTCTTGCTTGTAGGAAACACGTGGTGAATTACTGAGAGTGAAGTCTATTGATACCTGCAACTTACCTTCAGATTGTTCACCAGAAACATTGAGTGATCCAGCTCGAGCAAATATGGGCAAATGTTAAAAATTGGTAAATGTAGGTGGAAGCCATGTAAAGATTCACTGCATTACTTTTCCATTTTTCCATAGGTTTGAGACTTGAAAATACAAGTTGGGAAAACTAAAACCCAATAAAATTATTCTTTAAATTCTTTATTTCACACGACTATTTCAGCAATATTGAAATAATGGTTTCTCATACATGAACTCACTCTTTTTATAGATTTAAAATATGAGATTGTGAATGAATGTTACAAATTACAATCAAAATTTACAACAAAGTACTTTAAGAATAAGACAAAAGATTTAAGTACTACATTAAATTTCTAGCACAAATATAACACAAGAATAAAGGATATTGGTGATGTTAATAATCAGACTAGGCTTTCCCATATTAATTTCTCTGTTCCCTCCCACTTAAAATCTTAAAAAGTATTCATTGTAAATTGGAAGTACAGAATTCTTGAAATATAATTGAATGATGAGTTGCATGGTTCTCCTTATAGGTACAATCTATTCTTCAGCAACCTGTAAGCCATTGAAATAGTAACTCCATATCCAACAAAAAAAGCCAACGCACGATTTGGCTGGGGAAGGGGTAACAAATACGCAACTGAGTGGTAGATCCGTGCTCCAACAAAGAGTCTGAAGTGCAGGACAGCTGTTGAGAGGTCTGGACCACTTAAGGAATACAGAAGGCCAATGCCAAGAAATGGCACAATATTTTCAAGGTCATTCAGATGGGCCCTGTGGAAAAAGATGAGTAGTAAAATACTAATTTTAAAATCAGCAGAAATATATTCACTTTCCCCCTTCTTCTACAAATAAATGTAAGTGTTCATGGATCTTAAAAACTCAAAGAGTCATTTTATTTCTCTCAAATTGCTTTGCTCCCTTACCTATCCAGTTTTTATTTAGAATGTCTCATTATTTGTGTTTATTTTTATTTTTAGTGTATCAAAACATATAACAGACAAGGCATTTAGCACTGTCAAGAATATTAAATACGTAAAACTCACTTCATTTTTGTAGATAGGAAATACTTTTTTTCCTGGGTTCATACAATAACAATTCAAGTGCTTCCTCCCAAAGGAAGATAATCCCTTTGGTTATGATCTTTCTGAAGCCTCCTCCTTCACTCTGTCAGTCTGCAGAATGGTTACTGGGACAGTTCCTGCTCATTCACCCAAACCATAGGTTGCTAAGAATTAATTTACCAATTTAATATTAAGAATCAGATACTCCCAACATCCAAATAACAGAATACATAAGTAGCCTTTCAAATATGGCTAACATTTTAGCCAATGTATCCTCAAATTACAAAAGTAATTAGCTAAGTGAGGGGACAAAGTAGAAAGAATACACAAAAGTGACAGACAACACAAGGAAAGACCATCTTTATACCACAGCTAGAAGAAAGCAAAAGCACAAGTTTCCCTCCAATTCATGGCACCTCGAGTTTCTTTGGCTAGGAGTGGGAATATGAGGCACATCTGTTATTGACTTGATATTTTTTTAATTGATGTGAGAGTGAAAGGGAGAGAGAGAGAGACAGACAGAGAGAGAGAGATTTGTTTGGTTCACTTATTTATGCATTCATTGGTTGATTCTTGTATGTGCCCTGACTGGGATCTAGCCTGCAACTTCGGCCCATCAGAAGGATGCTCTAACCAACCGAGCTACCTGGCCAGGGCTTGATATATTTTTTAAGTGCTTATTTTTTAAATCTGATGCTCCAGTTTATATCTCCGGACTTAAAAATTGCTTTACAATCTACAGTAGAAATTAAGATGTTATAGAATTTACCAGCTATTGACGCATATTTCAAGATGAAAAATATTTCTGTTTTATGTTACTCTCTTCTATCAGCAGAAAAATAGAACAGTGACACATCATGTACTCAATGATCACCACTATCTCCCTCCTTTCCTTTCTCCTGTTTTCCGTAGATTATCTCTAGGTTTGCCTGACAGAGATGTTGACAACCTAAAGGTATGAAGAAGATGACAGTAATCAAAAGAAATAACAGTTTTGAAAGATTTAAATAAAGAACTACCTGTTCCTGAGTAAAAGCAAAGATAGAAAGATATGAGTGTTCCTGTCCTTTATTTCATGGGACAGTCCAAGGGCTCCTGAGAGTAAAGTGGGACAGAAAGGACAGAAATACTATTTTCTATTAAAGAAAGGCCTTCTTCGTCAGTTTGTCTTGGTCCCCTGAATTCTGCTGGACACAGAGAAGTCTTCACCTCTAATCACGGGCGTGCTAGTTTTCTCTTTCGCTAAAGGACATTCTAAAATGACAGATATTTCAAATTTGGGGGAAAGTCTTTAAAAGGAAGACCCTGCGGAAATCAGTTCACTTCCAAGCCTGTATTAAGTGATTGGAAAATAGAATTCAGTGTTAAAACAGGGTAGAAAGCCAAGGACAATAGGGGGTAATAAACTTCTGTGGGAATAGAGAGAAGGAAGGTCAGGGGCAAGGCTGCCTTTGACCTTGATGGCCTCTTCATTTTTTCTGACCTCCTTTCCCTCTTAATCTCATTTCTCTTAATTTTCTTTCCCTGTCCTCAGCCCTCAAAATATTCTCACAGATAATATTCTATATTATCCTAGAAAGGCCTGTTTTCACCAGACCCTCATACTCTTTGCTAATGTACACACTTTCATATGCTGTCCTTTTCAGACCTGCCCAAGCATACGCTTACCCAGCTCTCCCAGGGAGCACCTGCTGTCGTTCACTCACCCTTGCACTGTAACCCTTTCTCTGCTCAAATGACAGAGCTCATCTTAGAGCAGCAGCTTCCTTCAATTTCATGTCCTTTCTAGACAGCTATCCAATTTACTACTGGTGAACATCAGTGTTTCTATTTGGGTCTGTTCGCCCACCCTATGATCGATGTTCCCATTTCCCTCTCTCCTTTGGACAGGTGTCCCTTGGTGTTGGTGGCTGACCTTCCCACCAGCCCTGGCCTAATGCTCATGATGCTCAGTCATACCTCCCCATCACAGATCAGAACCACTTGGATCTCAGCATCAACATGCCCTGTACCAGCGTTCCATACGTCTTTGAGAACTGTCAGAGTATGACCAACCACAAAAGAAGTTTCACACCAGAGTCTTCCTGACTCCCTTATCTCAGCCAAAGCTCTTCCCTCACAGCGAACAGCAGTGTGTCCCAATTCCCACAAAGACATTTTCCCAAAATGACATGATCTCTTCTCTCCTCTTTCTTTTTCTGAATCTTAGTATCCTTCAAATTCTTCCTTGATGAAATATTCCTAAATACCCTGGGAACTTATACCTCATACCCTACAACTTAACATCTAATGGCAGACTGCTTTATATTATTCTCTAAATATTACATGCATATTGGTCTTGTTTTCAGGGAAAAAGTTTTAAAAAGTTTTCTTCCAGGGCAGGAACCCAGTCTTAAAGTTCTTTTAGATCATCCTAATAGAAGAAGTGACAGTAATAGACACACAATAATCTCTCAATAAATGCTCCGCTTGGGCATCTCGTTCAGCTCCTAGTCCAGCATCTTCAGGCCCTTGACAGAAGCCCAGCCAGCGTCACTTAGCCTCCCCGAAAACTGCGAGGACTCTTTACCTTCGGTGGTGGTATAACCTAAGCACCTCTCCTTTCTCTTAATGCCAAACCCAAGCCTTTAAAAAATGATTCCCTTTATTTTTCTAGCTGCCCTGATTACCTTACAATTTGCTTTTTATCTTGTTGTATTGAATGGATATGGTCTTGAATTCTTTCTAGAACAATTCTAGAGGTAGAATTAAATACATACGTAAAATATTTTGCAATCACCAATAATTTCTGTCTGCCTAGAATGTAAATAACACATTTTAGGCCACTTACCTTGTCATTTCAACACATCGTACCTTATGTTTTTAATTCGTTGTTCCATATGTGTATGCATTAGCTTCCTCTAGATTGCATACCTGAAAGCATACCTTTTACTTCATTTGTAGCCCCATTAAGTCCCTGCCATTGGAAGATGCTAACATAAACAGCTTTACAATGATATGTACAAGTAGTTTCACAAATAATTTTTTTTAAAGTCTAGGGGATATACTGAAAACTCCTTCCCTGAAAATTATCTCCAAAAGTAAGCTATTTTTAGGAACATTGGATAAAGCCAATAATGTTTAAAAAAATACAACTGCACACTGGACACCTTGTTTTTTAGTCTCCTCTCTTGCCATAATGAAAAGCCAGTGTCTGACCACCAGGGGGTGCTGTGCACACAGTTGCTGCACCTACTGAAGGACAGTCTCATTTCACAACTACGGTCAATTATTTTACTAAAATTTATTTGTTGTTCACAATCAGACTAGAAGATCAGCTTAGATTATGGAACTTTCCTTTCAAAGTACAATCCCACTGGGATGGGGGGAGGGGAAAGAACTGGGTAGGAAGAGAGAATAAAGAAGAATTTCCAGCTGATTCCTCAAACAGAGAGGTAAAAAACCCTTTTCCTTCAGTCTACACTTCACTCTACTCACACGCACCAAACTGAGGGAACGTCCTCAAATACACTCATGACATTTCCTACCTTAGTTCTGCATCACAAAACATCTGTTCTTTTAAGTATGGCTAGCAAAACTCTTTGTTGTTTCTTTAGTTTTACATAATTTTATTTATCCCTTGAAATATGCCTAGAATTGTACCAGTTTGGATGGTCATTAGAAAATACTAAATGAGAAAATCATTTAGTATTTTCTAATGACCATCCAAACTCGTACAATTCTATAACTTTTATGTTTCACATGTTAGAAAACAGTGACTCAAGGGTTGGCAATGCAATCTCAATATATAAATTTTGCTGGAGAATCAACCAAGATGGCAACATAGGAGGCTTACAGTCACCTGTAAGCTCAAAAGGATTGTAATATGGAACAGAAATTCTGGACACTGGCTTTCATCTTGGTGGTGCTGAGGACATGGTTGGACTATTTCCATGGTGGGACAGAGGAAGACAGGATATTGGAAAATCACAGGGCAGCTTCTATCACCATATGAATAAACCTGACACAGCACAGTCTCCCAGGCATGAGCCCTTGGAATGCTTCCTTGAGATCACATAGAAGAACCTAATTCCTGCTGACCATGCTATCATATGATCAACAATCCCACTCTGAGTATATATGTAAAGGAAAAGAAAGCACTGTCTTGAAGAAATGTGTGCATTCCCATGTTCACTGCAGTATTATTCATAACAGTCAAGTTATAGAAAGAACCTGTATCTGGCAATGAATAAATGCATAAAGAAAATGTGGTATATACCTACAGTGAAATATTATTCAGCCTTAAAAAGGAAATCCTTCTGTCCAAGATGGAGGGGTAGTTAGATAACACATCCTTCCTCACACAACCAAAAAAAGAATAACAACCAGTTAAAAAAAAAAAAAACAGCCCTGGCTGGTGTGGCTCAGTAGATAGAGTACTGGCCTGTGAACCGAAGGGTGGCCGGTTCAATTCCCAGGCAGGGCACATGCCTGGGTTGCAGGCCTGGTCCCCAGTGGAGGGCATGCAAAAGGCATCTACCTACTGATGTTTCTCTCCCTTTCTTCCTCCCTTCTCCTCTCTCTAAAAGTGGATAAATAAAATCTTTTAAAAATAAATAAATAAAAACAAAAAACAACCAGAACTGCCAGAAAAATCAAACTGTACAGAAATCTGATAACAAAGGAGTTAAAGAAGAAACATTCATCCAGACTGGTAGGAGGAGCAGAGAGGATGCCAGGCAAGGAGGAGGGTGCAGCTGGTGAACCTGGCAGTCCCACATTCCCATGCAGATAAGTGGGAGGAACAACTGGGGAGTGAGACAGACCCCAAAACCCAGGGTTCCAGAGAGAAAAACTAAAGCCTCAAAACCTCTGGATGTAAAAACCTGTGGGGGTCGTGGTGGCAGGAGAAATTCCCAGTCTCACAGGAGAGTGTGTTGGAGGAGCCTTAGAACATATACAAGAACATATGATCCTAGAACATATGATCCTAAAACACACAAACCCACCCACCCAGGAATCAGCACCAGAAAGGGAACAATCAGCTTGTGGGAAGGGAGGGAAGTTACTGAAAGTGGGGTAAGAACCAAGCAAGCGGCACTGTTCCCTCTCGGACCCCTCCCCCACATATAGCACCACAACATAGGAAGTGGGTTGCCCTATCCTGGCGAATACCTAAGGCTCTTTCCCTTACAATGTAACAGGTGCACCAAGACAAAGAAATATGGCCCACATGAAAGAACAAATCAAAATTCCAAAAAAAGAACTAAGTGACAAAGAGATAGCCAACCTATCAGATGAGGAGTTCAAACCACTGGTAATCAGGATGCTCACAGAAATGATTGGGTATGGTGGCACAATAAAGGAACAAGTGAAGGCTATGCAAAGTGAAATAAAGAAAAACATATGGGGAACCAACAGTGAAGGGAAGGAAACCAGGATTCAAATCAAAGGTAAGGTTTGTAACAGAAGGAAGAAATAAACATTCAACCAGAATAGAATGAAGAAGAATTCAGAAAAAATGAGAAGACGCTTAGGAACCTCAGAGACAACTTTAAACGTCCCAACATTCAAATCATAGGAGTGCCAGAAAGAGACTAGAAAGAGCAAGAAATTGAAAACTTACTTGAAAAAATAATGAAGAAAAAGTTCTCCAATCTAGCAAAGGAACTAGACAGGCAAGCCCAGGAAGCTCAGAGAGTCCCAAAGAATTTGGACTCCAGGAAGCATACACCAAGACACATCATAATTAAATTACCCAAGATTAAACATAAGGAGAGAATCTTAAAAGCAGCAAGAGAAAAGGAGACAGTTACTTACAAAGGAGTTCCCATAACACAACCAGCGGATTTCTCAAAAGAAGCTTTACAGGCAAGAAGAGACTGGAAAGAAGTATTCTAAGTCATGAAAAGCAAGGACCTACATCCAAGATTACTCTATCCAGCAAAGCTATCATTTAGAATGGAAGGACAGATAAAGTGCTTCTCAGATAAGGTCAAGTGAAAGGATATTATAATCACCAAGCCCTTATATGAAATGTTAAAGGGATATGTCTAAAAAAAAGATCAAAACTATGAACAGTAAAATGACAACAAATTCACAACTATCAGCAACTGAACCTAAAAAACAGAAACAAAAACAAAGCAAACAACTAGAACAGGAACAGATCACAGAAATGGAGATCACATGGAGGGTTATCAGTGGGGAGGTGAAGAGGGAGAATGGGAGAAAAGGTACAAGGAATAAGAAGCAGAATCAGTAGGTACAAAATAGACAGGTGGAGGTTAAGAATAGTATAGGAAATGGAGAAGCCGAACAACTTATATGTATGACCCATGGACATGAACTAAGGGGGAAGAATGCTGGAGGGAGGGAGGTGCAGGGTGAAGGGGGATAAAGGAGAGAAAAAAAATGGGACAACTGTAATAGCATAATCAATAAAATATACTTAAAAATGAAATCTTTTGAAAATAATAAATTAATCATAAATAATCTTAAAAAAAAAAAAAGGAAGGAAATCTTGTCATTTGCAACAACTTGAGTAAACCTGAGGGCATTATACTAAGTAAAATAGGCCAGAGAGAGAAAACCAAATGTATGGTATTACCTATATGAGGTAAATTTAAGGGAAAAAAGTCAAACTTATAGAAATAGAGAAGTGGTTCAGGGTTTGAGGTGGGGGAGTAATAAGGGGAATTTTGTAAAAGAGTACAAACTTTCAGTTAAAAGATAAGGTCTACATGGCGACTATAAGATAAGTATTACATGGCTGATAACACTGTGTAGCTGAAATTTGCTGAGAATAGAACTTAAATGTTCTCACAAAAAAAAGGAAAGGGGTAAATATATGAGATGTAAATATGCTAAAATTAACTTGATGGGAGGAATACGTTCAAAATGAATATGTATATCAAATCATAATGGTGTACACTTTATTTTTAATACTTATGTATTTTTCTTAGAGAGGGGAAGGGAGAAAGTAAGGGTGAGAGATGTGAGAGAGAAACAAAAGATTGGTTGCCTCTCGTATGCACCCAAACCAGGGACTGAACCCACAACCCAGGCATGTGCCTGACCAGGACAGGAATCAAACCGGCGACCTATCATTTGCAGGGCGATGACCAAACAACTGAGCTACATGGGTCAGGGCATAATGTTGTATATTTTAAATTTCTTCCAATTTTATTTGTCAATTACACCTCAGTAAAGCTGAAAAATATTTCATTTACCTGACTTTATGACAAGAATTAAGAAGTACACCTAAAGAATAAAATTCAATGTGCTTTTAAAATAAGTATATTAATTGTATTTTTAAGAAGCTGTGTAGATGATATCTTGGCTTATTGCTTTTCACTGTTCACTGAATTCACAGTACATTAAACATAATATCTACAAAGGAGAGAGAGATAGAAAAGAGAGATATATCCCACATGAATATTTTGAATCTTATGCAAAATACCTAGTTCTTCATCCTTTTACATAAGTTGACAATCTCACCTCTGGAGAAAGAAAACAAAACTGCAAAAATCTACCTTTATTATTTTACTCCATACCTATCATTAGTTTTGATATATACCTGCATAGACCAAAGTCATTAACCCCATCAAAGTGCAGCGCATAGCAAAATTGGCAATAGGTGTAACTGCAGTGATAGCTGAAGACTTCCAGATCCCTAATTTTCTGTAATTATTATATGGACTGACTTTTCTTTCTTCTTCTGCAATCCTCCAATATCCCCACTGAATTCCTTGTCCAAAAATATTTAACCAAGTAAATAACTTTAGGAGAGAGTGGGCTTACCTTCGTACACGTTCGACTCTGTCATCTACCCGAAGATATTTCTTGGCATTTTCTCCTTTGCCAAAGCTTGCACAGTCTTCTGGGTTGGCAAAAACCTGTTCCAAACACCAAAAAAAAAAAAATGTTTCAAATACCAGATAACATCGTGATATTCTAATTTTCATTTTAACAGAAGAAGCAGGCATCCAGAATGGCCCTACAGAAAGAAAATTTGGAACAATAGATCAAACACAGGGAGAAAAGAGCATCTAGAGTCTAAATCTGAATTTTTATTAACACTGCAGAAATTTTTGGAAAAGCATAAATAAGAACTTAAATAAAAACCAATGTATAAACATAGTGAAAAGTAAGCAAAATAGAAAAGAGGGCATAATTCAAAGTCATCATTGACTATAATAATGGTGAACCGGCATTTTTTCATAGTGATGTTCATCCACCTTCTCTCAAGGGCATTAACATTTCCAATTGATTGTGCATCTGAAATCATAACTCTACTTGCTAAAGAAATTAGAAAAGCAAGAGAAAGGAAATGTATTTTGTACTTTGTTAAGATATATGTACTTCTTTTCCTTTTTATCTAACTGAAACTTTGGGTGAATGATATAGTGAAATAATAAGAAGTTGATTCCATTCCTATGAATACCAAGTCCATGTTCTAGGGCACAGGAGGCCTGTCCAGAAAGTATCCAGCCATATACGATGAAAAAGAGAGACACTAAAGAAGCTACAAGATGCAAGAAACATTGTACACAGGATAATGACACCTCAGTTGCCTTCAAAGTAGGCACCCTGGGACCTCACACAGTTCTCCCAATCACCATCACATGCTCCCTTGTATTATCCTGAATCTCACCAACTGTCTGAAATCTCTTCCCTTTCAAACGTGATCTTAGTTTTGGGAAAAGCCAGAAGTCGCAGGGTGCCAAATCTGGGCTGTAAGGGGGCTGAATAACCTGGGTGATTTGATGTTTCAACAAAAAACTCTGCAGGAGATGGGATGCACGAGCAGGTGTGTTGTTGTGCTGAAGCTGCCAATCACCAGTTGCACATAGCTGCAGCCATTTTCGTTATATTGCATCTCTCAGCCAATGAAGAACATGGAGTTAGTACCCCTTATTAATTGTGTGGCCTTGAGAAATGTGCTCATGATGGACAATATCTTCCCAATCAAAACACAAAGTAAAACCCTAGCTGGTATGGTTCATTGGAAAAACACAGTTCACATGACCTTGATCTTGCTGTGACTTTGCCGCACCTTCTTTGGGCTTGGAGAGCCAGGCAACTTCCATTGGGATGACCAGGCCTTTGTTTCCGGATCACATGCATAGCTGTAGAGCCGTGATTCATTTCTGGTATGACCTTCTTGAGAAAATCTAGTTCATGGGTAGCAGTTTGAATCACATCATTAGCAACTGCAGCCCAATGTTCCTTCTGCTCTGGTAGAAGAAGCCACAGAGAGAATTTTGCCATGACACATTTCATGCCAAGGTCCTGCATCAAAATCTCAGACACAGTAGTGTTTGGAATCCCCAGATCAGCTTCTAGTTCTCACATTGTCAGTAACTGATTTTTGTTGATTGCAGCCTGTACACATTCAACATTCCCAAGTGTTTTGCTTATTGCAGGTCTTCCAGAATGCGGAGCTCTTGCAACAGATTCTTGACCATCTTTGAAGCATTTGTGCCACACTTTTATTTGTATTGCACTCATTGTATAGCCCCCAAAAGCCTTCTGAATACAAATAGTTTCCACAGAGAAACATTCAAGCTTAATGCAAAATATGATGCAGATTCATTGCTCTACTCGCTCAGCCATTTTAAATACAATGGCCATACAGTACACATGCTCACTCAACAGCATCTACCACCCCTACGGACTAGTACAGTGAAGTCGTCATTGTTCATGCATGTGCATTCCAGTCCACTCTCCTTGGTTACCAGGTTACGTCGATATCACACAAACTAGTCTTGTTATATTAACAGTGGCTGGACTTTTTCTGGACAGACCTCATATGTTTATGTATTTCTTTCTGTAATTATTATGCTGTTTGAAATGATTTCCCTATTCCTTGAAATTTGAAAAATGTGCTCAAAAAACACTTAAGTATGGTCCACTGTTTAATAATTTATAGTAAATTAATAAATAAAAACACAAACTATAAAATTAGCCTTAATTTAAGCTCAGCAATCTCATATATATTATAATATTTTTCTTAATGTGATATGAATATTTATTCCAGACAAAGATGTTGAGGAGACTAATGGGCAGGAATGTGATACAGTATTAGCTCTTGACATCAGTCTTGTTCCTAAGTAAATGTCTGGCATCCACTAGATAGTCAGCCAATAAATATATTTTGAGCAATTAAATAATTGTAATATGATGGAAAGTATATGAGATTTGAGTTTAAACAAATATGAATTTCATCTTCAACCTCACTCTTCATTGATGTGAAACCTTGGGCAAGCTACTTTATTCCTCTAACTTTCAGCTTCTTGGCTGTAAAATGAGGACACTAATGAGGACCTCACCTGACAGTGCTAACAATTATGTGAAACGATTCCATGATCTGGTACATATGAAGGGCACCGTGACTCCTGGCATACATCACTAGCACTCTACAAATATGAATTCCTTTGTCCTTTCCTTATAAAACAGAGCACATTTATTCTATCCTTGGTGCCACTATGTTTCTGGAGGACAGTGGGGACCTGGTAGTAGGCAGCGATTTTATAGCCTGCTGCTCCAACACCTTGTCCCATTAGAGATTTAAACAAGTGGGTATGTGCCCCATTAAAATGCAAATATCTCTGGGGAAGGAACTACACCTCCAGACCGTCCAATGAAATACCTTAGCAAGTACTATGACCTCAGACTAAAGCAAGGCTCTGAAGGACAAAATTCAGGACAGGCATTGAGAGAGACATTAAGTGGTTTTCCAAAAAAGAAAAAGATATTGCTGAATAGGGTACAGGGGCCACACCAATGACAATCATTTAACTTTGTCAAGGTAGATCTCCTCAACACCCCTCACTGTGTCATATGCCTTGCTGGAACATAGGGTATGTGCTCCAAATTTTTCTGCCACCTTCTCCATGCCTCCAGTTTTTTTTTTTTCTTTTAAATCATTCTTATAACACTGGGTAGCAATATTATTCCCTTAAGAAGTCAGAAGTATACAAAATTAAAATGCCTTGTCCCACAAGAAGCTCTACTGTGGGAATAAGAACTTTAATTTTGTCCCCAAAGGCGTATCCTTTACCTATAACAGAGCTGAAAACACCAGTTAGTTACCTGGAAAATGACTATTTGACACACTCTAGTTGGCAAAATTAACTTCAAAATCATAGATAGTTTCCTTGAAAACCCTGATCCTTCAGAAATCCCATATGCTGACGCACCATGACAAAAGGTAAAATCCACAATTTTAAAAAAATTTTTTTACTAGTTTCTGGGGGAAAGCACCTGTTCCATAAATATATTAACTCCATCTATATCAAATAATTGCATACTTCATTTGCAACATTAAACAATGTGCCACTGTAGTATACAAAGAGAAAAAGTAAATTAAGAAAATTGCTTTTCAGAATTCCAACTCTTAAAAGCAAGACCATATGTCCTTCAAATTTCGTACCTTTCTTGTCAACCTGTAGAATGCAGTTGCGGTGCTCATCAACATCATTTTTGAAAGGACAATCGTGGCATAGGAGGCGAAGGCCATGAATACTTTATTTTCCATCAGCTGGGTAGTGTCAACCATTTTTTCAACTTTGATCTGGAATTTTAACAAGATTGTAGAGAAGATAAGAAAGAGCAGGCATAAATATCCCAAATATCTTCATGGTAAGTTGGTGTGCTGATATTGCAGCATTAACCATAATGTTCTTTAAAGTATCATGGGTTACTTGCCGAAGAAATAATCATTTAGTTTTTTCTAAAATTTCAAAGTAAACAGTATTATTTTTTTTCTGGTCCTATGTCATTAAGTCTAAAGACATCAAACAAGTAGAATGAAAATGAAAATATAGTGGGTATTACAAGGCAAAATAAATAGGCAGAACACTGTAAAGACAGACTAAAGTCATACATCAAGGTGAACCACAAGTTGGACACAAAAGACCAGAGGTCATGGACTGAGCTCTTCAGAAATATCAAACTATGTACACAGCAGCACCATTAATGTTTGATCGGGAATGCCTCCAACTTTAAAAACCAGACTTTTAGCTTTCTGTAATTTCAGCAGTATTTAAGTTCTCAGAAACTAAATTCCAATGCCACCTTTTGGTTATTAACTTTGGTTGAGAGATTGGGCCACTCTAAGGCTAAATTTCTTCATTTGTAAGATGAGTCTAGTAAATAGCTCCTAGCTTATTGGGTTGTTGACAGGATTTAATTGAGATAACATGTGGAATATAGTTAGCACAGCACCTAGCCCGTGCAAAACCTCAATAAAGTCTATTACGCTTTTATCATGATCATCACCCGCCATGATCATGGTCATCATTCATGCCAGCGCATGGGAAGAAGCAGCAGCAGGATGATGTAGCCAGACATAACATAGGCTTGCAAATGCAAGGCGAAAATTTGGCATTTGCGGTACTTTCGTCGAGGAAAGAAGGGAAGGATGATTAACGTTACATCATTCTTTAGGTTCTACTTCCATCTAAAAGATGGAAGGAGCAAACTGAATGTATGTGCTCAGGAGGAAAGCTCAGGCACAGTGTTGATACTGAAGTCAAAGTGGGTAGAAATTTAAGGTAAATCTTAAAACTTAAACTCCCCGCATTGTCTAAGAGTCATGAATTTTTTAACCTCTTTGTGTTCCATTATCATCTCTCCTATCTGCTTCTTCTAGCTCTTTCACACAAACACACATTTTCTCATACCCAAGCTAAAACACCATTTAAGCTGCTTAGTATGGAGTGTTGTCGCTTCTAGGCAACGTTCATTCCTGCCTTGAAAATTCAGCCTTTGCATGCAATCTTATTAGAATGGCCTCTGTCAGATTCTAATCATTTTACCCATCTACCATAATCTATAAATCCATGTATCTTTCTCTACTCTGTTACTGGCCAAATAGTTGTCGATGTGCTACTGATGAATGTGATATTAACTGCATACAATACACATATAATTTTATGCATCGACTATGAGTCCAATTATGCCATGTGCTTTATTTGCATTGCTCTACGTAATCTTTGTAACTATGACATTATAATCCTCACAACTAGATCCATTTTACATTTGAAGAAAACGGGGCTTAAATATGTTAAGCAGCCAAGCTGGAATGCAATCCCACATCTCTGACCTCTTATCTCATATACAAACCACACTGCACTGCCTCCTTCAAGAGAATGCAAACTACTTAATTCTGATTCAGCTAAGATTTGACTGAATGTGTACTCTCTGGCTGGCACTGCTGGTGCTCCTCACATCTTCTATCTTCTTTCCTCTTCCCATCACACGTCAAGGTGGGTATTATTATTCCCATTTTTCAGATAAAACAAAGCTTCCTAAGTAACTCCTATTTTAAAGGGTAAGCCAAAAATGCATTCCTTAGATTTAGGCAAACAGAAATGATATACTCTGGTTTAAAAACAAAACAAAACACGTATGATAAATTAACTCACCTCCACAAGTCAATAGTCTTGAAAGGACAGTATATCAGATAAATGCTCTATGCAAGGAAATACTTTTGGTAACATGTAACTTATCTGCACTTGTTCCAGTGCTGAGGGTGAAAATCATGAATAAGCTGCTCTGTCCTTCAGAGCTCAAGTGAAGTAATTAATTTAAGGGATCCCTAAGTCTTATGCTTCTGGAAAGAGATCTGAAATAGTGATGAAGATAATTTTTTAAAAATGAAGTTTATCAAGTAGGAAGTGTTGCTATTTAACAATAATTGTAAAACTACAACAGTATCTGTAGGTCTCTCTGCTAATGTCCCCAGAATGAAATTTATTTAGCAATGGAACAAAACTTTGGGGAATGTTTTCTTCTTGATGAAATTAGTATAGAAAGAGTAGAGAAAAAGTGGAAGACTTCCAGAACTGTTGGTGGAGAAAGAGCAAACAGATGTCAATAGCTGGAGGAAACCAGCAATGAAGTTTCTTCTTTAAATGTCAAAGTACAGGGACTTCCAGTCAAGATGGAGGCATAGGTAAACATGGCTCACCTCCTTGCACAACCACATCAAAATTAAAACTAAACTATAGAACAACCATCACTCAGAGCCATCAGAAATCAAGTTGAATGGAAGTTCAACAACTACGGAATTAAAGGAACCACTTCCGTCCAGACTGGTAGGAGGGAAGGAAATGAGGAACAAGGTGGTCCCACACCCATATGTGGTGGATAAAATCTCAGGAGGGATATTTCAGGAATGAGGAGTTCCAGCCCCATGCAAGGCCCTCTAGCCCAGGGTTCCAGTGCCAGGAAGATAAGTCCGTACAACTTCTGGCTGCAAAAACCAATAGGGTTTGAGTTGGTAGAAGAAACTGCTGGATTCCCAGGCAGTTCCTCTAAAGGGACCCAAATACAGACTTACTCAGATTCACTCCCTCTGAGCTCCAGCACCCAGGTAGCAGTTTGAAAGGCACCAGTGACATACAGGGAAGAAGTAGTGTCTGGCATCAGAGCAAGAGCTGGGGGATAACTTTCTCCAAGACAGAACAGTGGACAGAGACCATTGTTCCTTTTCTGAAACCTCCTCTCATAAAGCCACAGAACTGGAAGGCAGGCACATTTCTGAGACTCCATTAACCTGGCCAACACTGTTTGCCCTGCCCCAGTGATTCCCTGAGGCTCTGTTCCACCCAATTTACTGGCCCACCCAGGCTGTTAACAGTGGCCTTTCCATATGAATGGCTTATCTTTGTTCTTGTTTCATATCTTCTAAATCCTTTAAACAAGCAGCAGCCAGACTCAGTGAGCCTCCAGCCCACATACCTGTTGTTAAGTAGCCCCAAGCACAGCATTAGCAGCAGCCAGCCTAGGTTCACAGCTTGGCTTTCATGGGAACCTCCTAGCCCAGCACAAGTAGCAACCATCTGCAGACTCCTTTGTAACTCATGCTGCATGGCACCAGGCAAAAAACAAGTAGGGGCTAACCTTAGCCTACACTACCCAGGAAACCCCAGAGCCTGCATACCCAAGGAACAGCCTCAGACCATATTGTAGCCCCTGCACAGTTGATCTTCCATAAGGACAGAGGTTGGTGGTCAGTGGTCACAGACAGTTCTTTAGGCTGACTGGCCTGGGTAAATCCCTCCCACTGACCTGCCAACAACAACCAAGACTCAACTACAAGAGGAGATGTACTCACACAAAGGGCTCACCTTGAGTACCCAGCTTGGGTGACAGAAGAGGCTGTGCCACTGGAACCTATAGGACATCTACTACATTAGGTCAACAGTACTAAGGGAGTCTTATCAGTTCTACCTAATACAAAGAAACAAACACAGGGAGGCTGCCAAAAGTGAGGAGACAAAGAAATATGGCCCAAATGAAAGAACAGATTAAAACAAAAAAAGAACTAAATGAAATGGAGACAATCAATCTATCACATGCAGAGTTCAAAACACTGGTTATAAGGATGCTCAATGAACTTAGTGAGGACCTCAACAGCATAAAAAAGATCCAGTCAGAAAAAAACGATTCACTTACTGAAATAAAGAATGATTGACAGGAAAACAACAGTAGAGTGGATGAAGCTGAGAATCAAATCAATGATAGGCAGCATAAAGAAGCAATAAACAACCAAACAGAACAACAAGAAAAAAAAAGAATAAAAAATAAGATAGTGTCAGAAGTCTCTGAGACAAATTCAAGCACTCCAACATTCACATTATAAGGGTGCTAGAAGGAGAGGAAAAGGAGCAAGAAACTGGATATCTAATTGAAAAAATAATGAAATGAAACTTCCCTAACTTGGTGAAGGAAATAGACATGAAAGTCCAGGAAGCATAGAGTCTGAAACAAGATGGACACAAACAGTCCCACCTCAAGACACATCACAATTAAAAACTAAAGGTTAAAGATAAAGAGAGAATCTTAAAAGCAGCAAGAAAAAAAATAGTTACCTACAGGGGAGTTCCCATAAGACTGTCAGCTGATTTCTCAAAAGAAACTTTGTAGGCTCAAAGGGATTGGCAAGAAATATTCAAAGTCATGAAAAGCAGAAACCTACAGCCAAGATTGTTCTATACTTCAAAGCTATTATTTACAATCAAAGGGCAGATAAAGAGCTTCTCAGGCAAGAAAAAACTAAAGGGGTTCATCATCACCAAAACATTATTATATATCTTATAGGCTTATTTAAGAAAAAGAAGATTAAAACTATGAACAATAAAATGGCAATAACTACATATCTATCAACAATTGAATCTAAAAAGCAAAGAAGAACAGAGACAGAATCATGGATACAGAGAGTGTTTTAATGGTTGTCAAATGGGAGCGGGGTTTGGGGGAATGGGTGAAAAACTGAAGGGATTAAGAAGTATAAATAGGTAGTTACAAAATTGCCATTGTGAAGTGAGGTGCAGTGTAGGAAGTGGAGTAGCCAAAGAATTATGCACATGACCCACTGACATGAACAAAGGTGTGGGAATTGCCTGCGGGAGTGGGGGAGTTCTGGGGGAAGGGGGAAAAAGGTGAAAACTTGGACAACTGTAACAGCATAATCAATAAAATATAATTAAAAAAAAATAAATGTGAAAGTGCACCTCACACACAGAGAGTTTCTCAATCACCAAAAATGTGGCTCAACTCTGGCATGCGGCTTTGGGAGATGGGCCAGCGCTGAGCCTCTGAGACTCTCCTGTTTGAGAACACCTCCCAGTCCCAACACACCCGAGGGCCAGGTGAGGAGTAGTAAAGGCAAGACATTAAGAAATCAGAGTCATTTACATGTAGCATGAGATAAGGTGCTGCTACTCTAGACTTGTTTTTTCCAAAGTTGATTTGCCACTAAATTGCCTTGACCCCGCATCATGGGTGGGCACTACACTCAAAACGAATTTACTGAAGGCTTCTTACTGGAAAAACTCACCAGGAAGAAGGAGCACACAGTATAGTAGTAATAATAAGAGGGTAAAGTGCGAGATGACTTGGGTATTCAAGGAATGAGGGAGAAATAATCTAAGTGAAGTAAGCAGAGCAAAATATGAAACTTGGTTACAAATTATAGAAAAAAATGATTAAAATGTCTAGCATGTTGTTGCTTTTATTGGCCATCATTGGTTGACATAACAGAGAATACCTTATTATGTCTCACCAGAGAGCAGGGCTCAGTCCCCTAACGTGGAGACGACTGTTTCTGAGAGGACAAAGGGCATGGTGGAGAGCACCCACCGACTCTGGAGTGCGGGTGGATCTCAACTCTGTCACTTGTGAGCTGTGACTTAACTTCTCTGGGGCCTACTTGCCTTGCCTGTAAAATGAAGTTAATAACACTTCCTACCTCACAGGAACCTTGTGAGGATTGAGTAAAGTACTTAGAAGAGTCCTGGGGCCTGGGAAGCGCTCTGTACCTATTGGGTCAATAAATAAGCGCCTACCCTGTCCTCTGTCTCTGGCACTGAGCATTAAATATTAGAGTTTTCCAGCTTCCATGTTATCTCACTTGGTTTGGAAAACTCCACTATAGTCAGAGCAAATATTCGTCTCTGCCTTGAACACACAAAAAAACTGAGACCCAGAGAGGTACAGTGACCAATTTGACCAAATTCATACTTGAGGGACCAAAACAAGAACCCAATTTTCCCAGCTGTTCAACTTGTAATCTATCCACCTTCAGGGTAACAATTCAAGATCACTCTGGCCAGTTGGGAGAATTTTCTGTCAGTCCATACCTAACTTGCCCTTTCCTCCCCCTCCCCATCACAGTTGAGTCTTCATCTCTCAACTGAGGAATATTCCTCTTCTCTTTACAGGTTCTTGGCCAAAAAGAGCAAAGTTCTTTCCTTCATGGCGGCTTCTCTCTGTCAATATTGTGAAACACACAAACAGGCACACATCCCCGGGGGGCATGACTCGGCAATTTTGTACTCTCTGAAACCAACAGAACACCACCCACAAGAGCAGGAAAAAAGGTAATCCATGTCCTTTGTTGCTGTTTATGAGTTCTAGAATTTCCTGATGGGACTGAGGTAACTGTAGAGTTGGCCTCCTAAGCAGCAGAGCCCAGGTGCCAGGAGGAGAATGTGGGTGGCTCTGGGGGGTGGGGGGGGTGGAGGCTGTTCTCAGGGGACTGCGCTGCCTTCCTTTGCCAGCCTCCGTGATTAAAGAAAGAACTCCACTCCTAAAACAAACCCTTAGAAAATCTGTTTGCCACAGAGACCAATACACAAATGCAAGTCGATTTTAAGAAGTAACCAAAAACGGTTAATACACATAGTCCTTTTATTTTGGACAAGGCAGAGGACAGCAAAGTCTCTAAACCAGCCTAACTCCCAGGTTGTAAACCCACTGGGGATGCAAAAGGTGTGTCTAGCTTGGTATTCACAGCAGGCTAGAGCCCTGAGAACTCCAGGCTGTTAGCTGGGGGCCCAGGGGAAGTTTCCCCCTGGCTGTGTAACAATGTTTGATTTGCACCTACTTGGCATGCCCTTGGAAAGAAAGCAGGGTCGGGGAAAAGGACAAAATAAAAGGGGTGCCAGGACTACCAAGAGGCCTAGGAACTATTTCAGAGGAAGCAGGGAAATGGTAGGCACCCTTCTCTCCACCACGCAGGTCCCAAGATAGCAATCATATCTGAGGCCTCCACTCCCAAATAAACGCTCCTTCTCTTACTCCCACATGGCTTCATCCTCCAGATTGAGAGTGGAGTCTTCTAGGGAGTTCCATTCTTAACTTTCCAATCAACTGGCCGGAAAAATCTCACGCGGTCTAATCCATGTCCTCCTGCAGTTTTTAATTTAATTATTATTACAATATCACTGTGTCTAATCCATGTCCTCCTGCACTCTGTTGTTTGTTGTTGTTGTTGTTTGAAACCTGCTGATGTTTCTCGTGCCCAACAAAGGGGCTTTGTGAACAGACAGGGCAAGTTCCGCCTTTCGGCAGGTACAAACGCCAGTTTGAACCGGCAATAGAGTCGCTTCAGGATTTTACACCCTTAGGGTGACCAGAAGTTGCTTAAACTGCACAGACTTCATATGCAGTACTACAACTTGCACGTACTTCATATTCTCCCAAAGGCTCAAGGGGGTCCTTTCTAACTGGATGAGAATAAGTCTCAGGAGTGACCACTGAAGAAGCGAAGAAGTTGCAAGCTGCCAGAGACCTACCTCTCAAGCCTACACCCGCCACCAACCTCGCCGCTACCCGCCCGCCACCCTCGCCACAGCGCCTCCCTCCGCCTCCCCTCCCCCGCACGCACCGTGGATTGCAGCAGGAGCGAGGCAGCAGAACTGTCCCAGCAGACGGGTGGCTGAACTGCGGCGACTGGGACTACGCAGGCGGACCGACGCAGGCGCCACGCCCACTCTGCCTAATTTCCATTAATTGGCTCTCCTGCCTGAAAGCCGGGCTCCCAGCCTCGCCAAGCCCCTCCCCGAAATCGCCTGATTGTTCTTTCCCGGAGTAACCTCCGACTCTGGGTTCCCCTTTTTGAACCCTCCTATTTGGCGCCTGAAGCAGCTCCGCTTCCTGAATTGCCATTTCTCCCATTCAGTGGGGCGGAGACGTTGGCGATTGTCTAGAAACGCCGTAGCTTCCAGCATTTCAAGTCCGGGAGTGGGAAAGCAAGGCAAAGGCGTTTAACTTTTATTTAGTTGGAAACAATGTAAAAAGACCTTAATGTTGAATCTTGAAAGCATTAAAAGCTTTATAGAAAATTTAAATCTCTGGGCGGGGCAGGGGGAGGGAACACTGATTAGAAGTCACCTATAACGTTAAGCTCCTTTGAATTTCACTTTCCCTGTACCCGGACAAGGCAAAGGCTGGCATGGACACATGTAAACATTTAGTAAAGATCGCCTAGATTATTCCAAATCTGTGATCCCAGACAACTTGCTTCCTCACTCTTATGTTCAGAATCGAAAATGAAAAGTGGAGATTATTCTCGTTCAGTCCACTACACAGCCAGTTTAGTATAGTTTTTACAGGGACACTTAGGGGAATGTTTTAGGAAGGCATATTTATTGTAACATCAATATCTACATTAAGGGTATTTTCAAGATTCCTAACCCCACAACAATATTTACGGATCTAGCTCTTGTGGTTTATCTAAAAATGTTCAAGGATTTATGCTTTCAATCTATGTTACTTCTCTCCTGGTAATACTCCCTACATTTTTACCACCTGTCATGTGTAGTACACTACCTTTTTTTTCTTTTTGGTCGTAATGTTACCTACTTTAAGCTTTAAGGGGTGTCCCCGGAACTAGCTCTTAGATTTGATGGCCAAGTCCAAGTTCTACCAAAAAAGAAAGTAAGACTTAGTTAGTGGTTTGCTCTAGGAAAGAGAAATTAATCACAGGCCTGGGAACAATTTCTACATAAGCATATCAGTAGGAGTATTGGAAAATCTAGCATCAGAAGACATTAGCACTTCATTTCCATGTCTGTATTTTTTGAAAACTGTATTTATTCGCCTATCTTGTTAAAGTACATGGGAACCTGGCTGTGACACTAACTGGAATAGGACAGAATTTGAGATAAGTCTATTTGGAATTCTCACCACAGGACTTCAGTACTACAAGCATTTAAAAGACTCTTTCATTTATTATGAGGTGATATGGCTCCAATCTTATGGATAATATTACAGAAAAAGGTACAGACAACTATAACTTAAACAATTTGCTCTACAGAGTTCCAGATGAGCAGTTCTAGCATGCTTTTGAAAAGAAAAGGAGTGCCTGATTCATCAGATACTCAGTTACAAAAAGTAGTCAAACTTCACTAATCAATGAATAAATACTGAGTCTCTGCCATCAATAAACCATGCCTGTCTGTTATATGTATGACACTATCTTTGGTACAATATCAGCACTTGATTGGAATAAATTTACTACAACAGCCACTTAGGAAATAAATACAATGCATTTGGCTGGATGCTACAATCTGAAACTAAGATAAATAAAGACAAATAATTGTGCTCAAGAAGTTTCAATTTGGTAAAATAAGACCTCCCAAAAAGTAAAAAGTTGCCACTAAACTTGAGAAAGAAAAGATTTCAGTTTAGGAATGAGAATGAAAATTGGAGTATGAACTAGAATAATAACAGGAAAAAGGTTGTGAAAGAATTTCCACTTTATATACATCGTTGTTATATGCTCTTAAATGAGTGTGGAAGAGGAAGCGTTATTGTTATCTGGCTGGCTTTAGCATGGGTAAAGGGAAGGGTTCAGACTTTGAAAGGGTCTATTTGTATACAGTGGAGGGCACAGATTTTAAGTGTGCAGTTCAATAAGTTTTGACAATTGTAGACAGTACTTTCACGTAACTATTTCACCACCATTTTCAGCCTATGAAGAAATCTATCAGGAAACCTGGATCCGAGCTTTTGGACAAGTAGTCCCTTAGTAGATATTAAAACAGTTTAAAAGGTCATTGATTTGAGTAAGGGAGAGCAAAGGTCACTCATTCAGCAACAGGTAGCTGGCACAGCAAAGAAAAGAAAGATCAAATGAGAAAGGTCTGGAAGAATAAAGCATTAGAATGCCAGTAGCTCTTGCCTTTTAAAAAACAGACAAGACAGAAATACCAGAAAGGATTGCCATCATTACTAGACTAGGTTTCTTGTAAGTAGAAAGGAATCATGTACCCATCACTCATTATTATGTGTATATTAGATCTTTTCCCCCTAAATCCACCAACTAGGTGTCCCCACAATCTGAAATGAAGGACACATACACTTCTTGAAGATTTCAGTAAACATAAATGAGAATACATCTTACGATTAAGGAAAACAAAAAGTGGAATCAAAATATGCAATATTCTAAGCATACAATTATTATTTTAGAATTATAATATATTTTAAAAGTACACTAGATTGTTTATCTCTCCCAACACCCCAATAAGGAAGTTCTTATTTCTCCTATTTTATACATAGGCACTCTGATTCAGAGCAATTCGGAACTTGTACTGACTTCAAAAATAAACTCTGAATCTAATACCTACCTGCAGGGCGTAAAAGTAGCCACAATGAGAGGGACAAATTTTTTAAAAAATTATAAAACTCATGAAGCTAATCCAGAGAGTACAGGATAGGATAGACAAGTAAGTCAAAAGAACAGAGTGGGATCCAGAAGTAGTCATACTAATTGGTCACTTGATTTTCGACAACGTTGCTGAAGCAGTTCAACTGAGCAAGGAAAGTTTTCGACAATTGAATAGCCATATGGAAAAAATCTTTAACCCCTAGCTCACACCACACACTGAAATTAATTCAAGATAGATCATTGACCTAAAGCTTAATGCTACAGAACTTCTAGAAGAAAATACCTTCATGAACTTGGAGTAGACAAAGATTTCTTAGACCAGATACAAAAATTATTATCTATAAGAGAAAATAATTTGAATTTTATAAAAAAATTAAATCTTCTGCTCACCAGAAGATATTATTAAAAAAATGAATAAGCAAGCCATAGAATGGGAGAAAAATATTCTTAATATATTTATGTGACAAAGAATATGTATGCAAAATAGACCAAGATACTTATAACAATAGTTGAGACAAAAATACAGTTAAAATAGGAAAATACACAAAAGATTTTAACAGATACATCACAAAAGAAGAGATATTAATGGCTAAGAAGCATATGCAAAGGAGT
>VMDR010010723.1:0-30108 GCA_007922815.1 Macrotus californicus | reverse complement strand
AGAAAAAGAAATAAAAGGCATCCAAATTGGAAAGGAAGAAGTAAAACTGTCATTGTTTGCAGATGACATGATAGTGTACATAGAAAACCCTATAGACTCCACCAAAAAACTACTCAACCTAATAAGTGAATTTGGCAAAACAGCAGGATACAAAGTCAATATTCAGAAATCTAAGGCATTTTTGTACACCAACAATGAGACATCTGAAGCAGAAATCAGGAAAAAAATCCCATTTGATATAGCAACAAGAAAAATAAAGTCCCTAGGTACAAACCTAACCAAGGAGGTAAAAGACCTGTCTGTACTCAGAAAAATACACATCTCTGAAGAAAGAAATTAAGGAAGACACAAATAAATGGAACCGTATACTGTGTATATGAAGAATTGGAAGAATTAACATAATCAAAATGTCCATACTATCCAAAGCAATTTATAGATTCAATGCAATTGCTATTAAAATACCAGTGATATATTTCACAGATATAGAACAAACATTTCAGAAATTTACATGGAACCATAAATGACCCCAAAGAACCTCAGCAATTCTGAGAAAGAAGAACAAAGTAGGAGGGATCACCATACCTGACATCAAACTATATGACAAGACCAAGGTAATCAAAAGAGTCTGGTACTTGCATAAGAACAGACAGATCAGAGGAGCAGAACAGAGAGCCCAGAAGTAATTCCAAGTCTCTATGGTCAATTAATGTTTGACAAAGGGGGAAGAAACATAACATGGAGTAAAAATAACCTCTTCAACAAATGATGTTGGGAGACCTGGACAGCTGCATGAAAAAAATGAAACTCAACCACAAACTTACACCATCCACAAAAATAAACTCAAGATGGATAAAAGACTTCAATATAAATTGTGATACCATAAAAATCCTAGAGGAGAACATAGGCAGGAAAATCTCAGATATTCCATGCAGCAATATTTTCACCAACATGTCCCCTAGAGCAAGGGACATAAAGGAAATAATAAACAAATGGGACTTCATCAAAATAAAAAGCTTTGCATGGCTAAAGAAAACATTAGCAAAATGAAAAGGGAACCGACCATGTGGGAAAATATATTTGCTAACGATATCTCGGACAAGCGTTTCATTTCCAAATATATAAAGAATTCACATGACTCTGCTCCAGGAAGACAAACAATCCAATCAAAAAATGGGCAAAGGAACTGAATAGACACTTCTCCAAGGAGGACATACAGAGGGGCCAGAGACATAAGAAAGGATGCTCAGCATCACTAGCCATCAGAGAGATGTACATTAAAACCATAATGAGATAGCACTTCACACTGATCAGAATGGCCATCATAAACAAATCAACAAACAATAAATGCTGGTGAGGTTGTGGAGAACAGGGAACCCTAGTACATTGTTGAGGATGAAGACTAGTACAGCCACTGTGGAAAACAGTATGTAATTTCCTCAGAAAACTAAAAATGGAACTGCCTTTTGACCCAGCAATTCTGCTGTGAGTATACCCTATGAATCCTGAAAAGATTCAAAAGATCCTATGCACCCCAGTGTTCATAGCAGCACAATTTACAATAGCCAAGCACTTGAAGCAACCTAGGTGCCCATCAGTCAATGAGTGGATCAAAAAATTGTGGTACATTTACACAATGGAATACCACTCAGCAGAAAGAAAGAAGGAGCTCCTATCGTTCACTACAGCTTGGGTGGAACTGGAGAGCATTATGCCAAGTGAAGTAAGCCAGGAGGTGAAAGACAAATACCATATGATCTCACCTATAAGTGGAACCTAATCAACAAAACAAACAAGCAAGCAAAATATAAGCATCATCGAAATGATGAACAAACTGACAGTAACCAGAAGGCGGGGGGAGAGGGATAACGGGGCAAAGAAGGGTGGTGGGAAAATGGAGACAACTGTACATGAACAACAATAAAAATAAAATAAAAAATGAAAACATACACACAAAAAACTACTTCTTGCAAAAAGAAGGGGGTAGGGGTGGGTGGGAAATGTGATGATTGTATGTTTATTTGTGAAAATATGAGCTAACACAAGTACTTAATGCATAATCCTTAAGTTATTATCCACCTGGATATACATCCAAGAATAAAATGATAGTAAAATACCAGAGACTTTAGCAGAGCCTCAAAGATAATTCTCATAATAGTAGGTGAATACATTTTAGTTTAGTTCGTGAATATTGCATTCTGCCTTCAATCTATAAATCTTGCACCCATCAGGACACTTCTTTGCTCATTCCCTCTCATTTGTGTTTTCCTGGTCTCCTCCGAGAGGAGGCACACCTGTGCAACTCATTAGAACATGTTTGGGCAGTGGCTGTGCACAGTGGCTAAAGCACCAGGTCTCTCAGGAGGGAAGGGCCCTTCGAGGTGTTCAGGTTCTGCTCCCCAGCTGCAACTGTGTGACCAAATCACTGTGTGTTGGGTCCTCGACTTGATAGGGTGTTTACTTACTAACTCATGTAAGTATGTACCTATGTATTGTAAGATGTTCTGATGTCCTTAGACACTGAAAATATTTAGAAAGGCATTTTATTGATCATGGTCAGGAATGTGCTATTAGAACATGTAGAGGAGTTTGTGAATACAGGGAAAGGATTTAGTACTTTGAGAGTTGTCATGGCAACATTTTCTGAGAGGCAGGCCAAGAGGATGCTTGGGGCATCTGCAAAGCAGCTATTTTGAGCACAAAATTCCAAATATATTATTTGTTAATTGGTGACTCAAAAAAAAATTAACAAACTCGTGATGACTTCTTAATCTGAGCTTAGGGACAGTGGTAATAGAACCCAGGGAAAAGTGGAAAATCCAGGTCCCCAAATTCTAAGACGTGCTTCCCGTGCAATGAATTTGGCTGGGTTTCTTGAGTGTATTTTGTCAATTGTGGAACACAGATAAGGATTTATCATTTTTCTATTGTTTCTCTGGTGTTGATCATTCATGCTTCTATCTCTAGCTACCTGGTGTCGGGTGCAGGATAAATATTGTACTTAATAACCGTGCTCCGTGTCAAAGTCTCAATTTGCTGCTTGCACACTTCTCCCTTACGTGGGCTGCATCCTGGATCCCAGGCTAGACTTGGTTTTGTATGTTCAGAGCAGAGTTAATTTCCCTGAGACTCTTTCAGCCTTACCGTGGTAAACAATCACTATTTTTGGCAGAAGGTGAAGCCCACTTAATCACTGTACACAGGTGATTCTCAGTGCTGTTGCTGGGTGACAAGCAGGCCTGGGCTGGCCGAGATGCTGGCTACATCTCCAGTGCTTCAGTAGGTGGCACTCCTGTTCTCTCTGTGCGGAAGCTGGCGGCGGCACAGAGGCTGTGGGTTTGGGCGGGCAGGAAAGCAAACTGTCAACTCCCAACAGCTTTTTGGGGCAAGCAGCAGCACAAACCCATTATCAGAGTGGTGGCAGCTGCTGCTGTCTGTCCCTGCTTGCCGGCAGTTTCAGAGTAAGGGCCTTTGGAATCTGACTGTGAGAGTGGAGACACGAAGAAGTGAGGCCACTCGACTAAAATAAGCAGGTTGGGAGTCAGCTATCTGGTTCCCTGCAGACAAGTCTCAGAGCAGCTTGGAGCTGAGACCAGACTGCACACAGGCCCTTCTCTTCTGTAACTCTGTTTTGGAACAAGCTCATCAAAAAGGCCAACTCTTTAAAGTCCCATCTTGGAACCAAGTTAGTGAAAATCTAAAGTTTCTTGCACTGGTGACAGACTTGTATTTTTTTATATCTAAATGCTGGCTTCTCCTGGCCAGTCTTGATTTCTAACTTTCTGTCTTGTTGCTGATAGAAGAACACCAGCCCTTGTCAGACAGAGCCTCTACTTGGGGTTTAGAAAATATGGTCACCACAATTTCCCTCTGTCTCCTGACAGCTGGGTCTCAGTCAGTGTTATGGCTCGAACGTCTGTGTCTTCCCCAAATTCCTATGTTGGAACCCTAACCTCCAGTGTGATGGTTGGTATTAGGAGATGGGGCCGTAGGGAGGTGATGAGGTCGTGTGGGTAGAGCTCCCATGAATGGGACTAGTGCCCTTATAAAAGAGGCCCCCCCAAACCCCGAGCTTTCTTGCCCCCTTGTGAGGGTAGAAATCAGAAGATGGCCATATATGAACCAGAGAACTGGTTCTCACCAAACACTGAAACTGTAGGCACCTTGACCTTGGACTACCCACCCTCCAGAACCATGAGACATGAATTTCTGTTGTTTATAAGCCATCTCATCTATGATACTTGTTATAGCAGCCCAAGTGGACTAAGACAACCAACAGCATGCCTCTGCTCGCCATCTAATTCAAACTCATCCCAATGAATGGGAAATTTTGATCCAGTGGGATTTAGTTTTTGTTAGTCTTTTAGTTTATGGGATGAATATCTGTCATGTCAGCAACTTTTCATCCACCCTCAAGAAAGAGGCAATAACTGTGTCTCTTTAAAATTTAAGAGGATAGAAAGTAACTCCTCAGAAAGGTAAATTCACATGTGGATCATCTCATATGTGCCAGACAAGCATGCTGCCACCACTGCTGTTTCTAGGGTGGGGACATTGATTTATCATGGCACATTCTCCTGCTGGCCCATCAGACTTTTGGCACATGGGATGAAACTTATTTGTCTAGTTTTAAACGTGGTTGACCTTTAACATTTTTATTAGATAATAATAAAGGTCAAAATATTAGCTGAAACAGCAAAACAGATCCCTCATAGTTGATTCTGAAAGGAAACAAACTTGAAGGAGACAATGTCATGGTGAATCATTTAATTTTAGAGCTCAAGGGAAATATGATGAATTTCTAAGATCTTAAAATGATGTTGACTCCTCTCTTTATCTGCACCTGGTGGGGGGGCGCTCCCCCAGCCTCTCCCAACTTTCTTTTGAAATATTTATCTTTTCTTACTGCTTTGTATGATTTCTGTTTGTATTCTGGATGTTCATGCTTTGTTGTATTTATTGTGATGATCTTCTCCCTTCTGTTCTTGTCTTTTAAATTTTATTTATGTTTAGTTGTTTTCTTCCCTTTAACTTTTGAAGATCATCAGTTTACTTGTATGGCAAGCAATTAATTTGTTATAAAAAGCTCTCACTCTCCTTCCTTTGGGTATTGCCTTAAATTACTCCCAGACTGAATCAGAGGACTTCTGGATTGGTTTCCTAATAACAGGCAAGGGAGCAGCCAGATGGTCCAGCTATGACAGCACAGCTAGTCAATAGTAGATATTTTTGGGAGATGAATTATATTGCAGCAAAAAATCTCTGTGCACAAAGGATGAGTCATGGGCCTGACTGGTTGGCTGGTAGCATCTGCAATCATCTCTGGTTTGCTATCTTCTGACTCTCTGATTAAAGCGTAAATGGATCAGACACTTTCTCTTTGGCTTTTAGTTCACGGAAACATTCTTAATATTCAGGGGTTTGGTTTCAGCAGAGATAAAGCAGACTATAATTCTGCCTCCAGGGATGCCAACTTTGTTAGAAACAGTGGCCATGTAAGAAGCTCTTCTCTCATTTAGAAAAACCAGAATCCAGTTAACCTGTTTGCTACCACTTGTATTCCTGCTCAGGCCATGGCTGGTCCATGTGATGAATAGCACCAACAGTTTATCAAAACATACCCACCGCCTTGTCTGGGGATGGGAGCTGTGAGTCAGTGGTGGCTGTCATGTTGGGCTGGTGGCAGGTGCAATTATTTTGTGCATAGCTGCCACTACACTTGTAGCCTCATCCACCTGCCCGTGTGTTCAGAAGGCAGATTGTCAGCCAAAAAATAGTAAGCCCCGTAGCACTGTAGGAGAGAGAGGTTTGTTGTGCAAACAGAAGTCTGCAACAAGATGTGGTCCTGTAGAAAACAAGCCAGCCACTGAACTAAAACCCACCTGCAGTGTTCCGCCTTTCCAGTTCCCAGCCCGGTCTCACACGTGCCATAAACTCACACACAACTACACACACTTACATAGGCTTACATCAATTTGTTCTGCATAAATACAGTCACACACAATTATAAACATTCACACAGAACTACATACATACAACATACTCTCATAAAACTACATACTTACACTGGCACATGTTACACACAGTTACTCATACTGTCATATACAAGTATGCTCTTACATACATTACAGTCACAGATAACCACACACACATTCCATAAAACCCTCCTTCTCTACCAGGAACCCAAACTTTGTCACTTAGAAATCTGAGTATCATTTGTAATAAAAGTACTCATAGAGATTTCCTTCCTGCTTTTTGGATTGCTGAGCATTGTGGTTAGGTGGGACCTCTCAGTATCTCTTGCAGCCCCTGTCCTTGGTGATGAGTCCCTGGTGCACACAGTGTGAGGGATCCTCAGGCCCCAGTCACATGACTAGGTGCTCTGTTTCTGAGCAGATGGAGCCCAAGATATGGGTGGTCCTAAGACCCTTGTAACCACTGCCATCATGGGCTAGCACAGAGCCTCATACATAGAAGCACTTTAGTATTTATTGAATAAATCCAAGAATTTGTGATTTCCCCCTTAATGCTCCATTCATCTAATTTTTAAAATTAAATTAAAAAATATTGAGTTATTTCTTGTCTCCTTTTCCTTGCCTGACTTTTAGTAGAAGTGCCTAAGATGATGTGTAGATGTCTTAGGAAAAAACCCTCCTTGGAGAGTAAAAAGCCCTACATAACTTCCTAAGTCTCTTAAGGATTTCAAATCTCAAATAATCAGAGGCTCCAAAACCCTCAGGCATCTAGTCCAAGGCTCTTGTAGGTGAGTGAACTGAGGCCCAGAGATGTTAATTTCTCCAAATTTACCTAGCCACTTGGTATCAGAACAGGAACTAGGGCTACAAGAGCCAGATTCCTAGACTAGTGCTATCCTACACTTTTTACCCTGATTAGACTTAGCTGGTTTCATTCCAGGGAATAATTCCTTGATAAGAGTGTTAAGAAAACAAGTGAATTGAACTTGAATTTCTTTACCCAGAGCATCACAATAGTCTGTGAGGAATGATTATACTGGTTTAGGTAGGACATATGTTTACCCTCATGACTTGGAGCATGATGAAAGACACTTCTGTTGTACTATTTCTGTAAATTTGAACTCTGACTTTGAAATTTTCTTGTACAGTGTGTGAGATCTCTGACTACTCTCCGCGGCTGGTTGTGTCTGCCTGGTGGGTATTAGAGCAATCTCAGGCTCACAGTGGTTTTTAGCCTTGCCTTGCCTCATAGATATGATGTAGCGGATGCTGCTGACCACCACTCCATCAGAACAATAAAACCACTGTCTCACTGCTGATGAAGAGTTTGGATTTGTTTTAGAACACTGACCTTTGTTTAGCCAATGCTATGATTTATGATATTAAACATATAGTGTCATATGTTTTTTTGTCACTTTATAAACCGGAGTTCAGCTTTTCCTCTTGTTTTGTTAGTTACCCCATTAGTATTTCTGTAGAGTAGGTATTTTATTTTTTATTTTTTTGAGCAGTATCGAGGTTAGGCATCTCTAGTCATGTCAGTTGGTTTACTTGGAAACATATGTATAAGTGCAATGCATGGCATAACTTTTTCAAACAACATGTAAGAATGCTGTGCTTCTGTATTTGCGTAGTCATGTTCATTCTGTGGATGATATAAAATGCCTCCATATTAAGTGGTAAAGTGTATAAAACTTGAAGCACTGAAATCTGGCAACTATGAATAGCTGTTATTCTCATTTGAACCCCTATGCCCTCTCCAAAAGACAAATTAATATGTTAAATTTAAAAAGATAGTTAGATAATTTAAAATAAACTAGGATATAGTGAATGCTGGCAGTGGTTATGAGTGATGGAATTATGGATATTTTTTTCTATTTTCTAAATGTTTTATATAGTCTTATTATTCTAATGCTAAATAAAATGCACTTATTACTTTAAAAGAAAACAAGAAGAAAGACAGTAATGCACCATGCTGAGAAGCATGCTTATAAAAATTCCCCAGGCTTCAGTCCTGCTATGGAGGGTGTTTCTGTCATTATGGCTCTTGCCTTCCATCATCACCCTGCTTTCATAATAGCATCCACCAATCTATGTGCCTCTTCCTTTTATTGCTCTTACTCGTCTTAAAGATCTATTTTTAGTTTTTTTTCCTTTATAGAAAAGCTATCAGAATGAGAGTCCTTTTTTTCTCTCTCATCGTTCTCTCTCTCAACATAATGTCTTCTTGCTTGGCTTCTATGCTGGTTTTGTGTTTTTTGACATAAAATGTCATCAAATCAACTGTCAGTTCTGAAATGATGACTTTTACACCTAGGTATATTTTAATTATGACGTGTGGTAATTTTACATTACAATACATCACTTTTAAATAAGTTCAAAGTTAAAATGGGATGGACATGGGTGTTAATAGTAAGCTGAGGCTCTAAAGTCCAGCAAGCAGGAGGACTTGCCCCTGGATTTAGCCAGCTTGATTGTGCTGCTGAATTGATGTACTTCATGTCTCACCTCCTCATAGAGTTAAACAGCTTCTGTGAGTAATTTTGTGCAATGGAGCAATGGATTTTAGGTTTATTTTGCTAGTTAAATATTTCTATCAAATACCCTTATTCACGCAGGAAATGATTTCTTTTTAGTTTGTTCTTGTCAGGAAAGATTATACTTAGTATCCTTTGAAAACGCAGGAATAAATCCTCGCCCGCAGCAGCAGAATTAAGTCAGGGCAGATTTGATCCATGAGTGTTTGTGTGCATGTGTGTACATTTATGCACACACACAGCTGCAACTAGCACTGGTCGAACTAACTTCTAACAGGAGACACCGCCAGTGAGACTCAGCTGCAGGTATTGAGGGTACAATTTACCAGGGTGGGAAAAGTTTTTATTGCTGTCATTTATGAGTGCTTCTATTCTAATGGAGTGTCCCCATGGTTGATTTAATAACTTTAGCTTTCAGATGCTAAAGTACAGAAAAGGAAATGATTTAAATTGTGTGTAAATTTAGCCCATATACCTAATTTGCTTCCTAAATCCTACTTGCCAGTTTATGATGGAAACAAATTTTAGAGACTAAAGTCATCATTTTTATTTCATATCTTCTTTTAGTGAATTCTTTACATTTTAAATTACTTTTATTCTCCCTAAATATTGGATTTCACTACTAGTTAGAGTTGGAGGGGCTGAGGAAATTTTCCTGAAATGATCTCTTGTGATGAGAAATTATTGAAAAGCAACATCAGTTTTGTAATGAAGGCATAATACTTTTATTATCTCAAAAAAGAGAGAGCTATTTAAAAATGTGTAACTATATGAGGCAAAAAAAAAAAAAAAAAAAAAGGAGTGGGGAGGAAAAACAGCCTTAAGGGCAGGGGTGAATCTTTTTTCCATTCTAGCTAAGCAATCCTCTTCCCAGCTATGCTAGGAAATGCCATATTCAAGAAACCCTTCGCAGATCAGTATGGTCTGGGGTGAGAGATTAAGCAAAAGGTAGAAGGGCTGGGCCTTTTTGGGTCTTACTGGAGAAAATTCTCAGGGCAGTTAGAAGAAATAGAGGCAAAATGAGCTGATATCTTCTATATTCCCTTTCTTACTCCTCAGAGTGTTTCTGAAGAACAGACACAGGCCAGAGCCTTTTTGAAGGACACATGTGGAAACACAGTCTCATGGGAGACTGCAACTAGAGAAAAACTTTAGCCACGTGGTATCTGTCCTCCAGCCAGGACTTCCCCCTCATTAGCCCTGGAGGTCATGTTCTATCTCCCTTCCTTCCGCCTTCACACACACACCCACCCACCCAAGGTTTTCAAAGTTCACTCCGTTACATTCTATTCAGAGACCAAAATGTCAACCAATGGTAGAATAAAACCATAATCTTTGTTAGGTATTGTTGAAACATAGAAGTAACAAAAGCAAACATAAATAGAAATAAAAAATAGAAAATAAAATCACTGCCACAGCATTTGGGAAGCAAAGTACCATTTTAATAGACACAAAAATCATAGTTATTTCATTTGAAAAACACCAAACAACTCTAGTGTTTCTGGAAAGCAGACTAGGCATCTGTAGAAATAGTTACATGAACTTGATAAAGACCTTATTCTTTCAGGTCTTATGAGTTATTGTTATAATTAGTAAGGCCAAATTCTAACACAAAGGACTCTAATAAAACATTCTTTGAATATTAGAATAAGCCCTCCAAAGCCTCTATTAAGTTTTGCAAATTTCAGGCAAGTTATTATATCTGAAACTCTGCCCAAGGTATATAGTTAGTAATGTGTTGCTATGAAAGCTTTTTGGATGGAAAAAAAAATAAACTTTGGGTATTAGAATATTTGATTTCCCAGATTTTGGCTCCTCTCTTACCTGTTTCTTTTTGCTAAACATTCAGACTGTGACTTTACTATGATTATCTAATCTTACTCCATTCTTGGAAGTTTAGCCCTGGTAAATAGTGGAAAAGGAGACCTTCCTGAATTGTTATGGTGAATATTTGGCTCTGAATTAAATGAATGTTTAAATCTCTAAGACTTCAAGTAATATTGAATTTGGCTGGATACCCTGTGGGTACAATATCCTAGGTCTTTAAAAAATACATGGGTCCTCAAAGAACAATACGCTTTTTTTCCCACTGACTAACATTTTGTTATTGCCCTCACTGCCTACTTCAAACAAATTTTATGCAGTTTACAATTCTTGTAGCATATGGTTGCTGCCTACAAGCACTTTGTGTGCCTTAGCAGACAGCCGCATGTGACACTAAAGAGTGATTTCCTGCATGAGTAGTAGAGAATCTTGCTCTTATTCATTTTTTTACTTGAGTTCAACTTTTAAGGTAGGGCTGGGTTAGATCTCCTTTTTTCTTTCCTCCCTGCTTTTCCCCTCCTTCTCTTCTTTCTCTCCTCCCTCCCTCTCTTCCTTCCCACTTTTTTTGCTGCAGTCTCCTTTTACCCCAGGTAGAGTAACTTATGCTGTCACTAGTACTGGAGGTTCTTGTCGAGCAAGGATAATGTAATACTCAGGTAGAAAACCCCAGGTGTTTCAGGCTTTTGCCTTCTCCTGAATCCTCACTTATTTTTCCAGTCATTTTGGGTAGGGAGCCATTTGTCCTGTCCTTTGTACTTCTGGCAGTAGAGAATTCCTCAAAGTAGAAAATGTGCTGGTTTGTAAGCCTTATCACTCATACTGAGACCCTGTTTTGGAAAGATAATAGCTTTCACTTAGCAATAATTGAAATGAGGGCAGGAAATTGAAATTTCCTTCTGGAAAAAAGGAGCAGATGTTTTGAGAATATAGACTGAGAAAGTGGCAGGAAGAGGAGGTGGGAAACCCTCTGGAGAGAGCAGTAGGTGACAAGGAGGGAAATGAGGAGTTGGCAGGGGCAGGCGCATTCACTGTCTCAAGACTTCTATAGCACAAGAGGCAGGGGATGAATGAGCATAGCTTCTTCTTAGTCTGAGGACCCTCAGTCCCTCCATGCCCTAGCTCCCGTTCCCACTTCCAACCCCTTCTGTGCAGGAAGTCACAGGTAAGCTGGGCTGAGTTGAGTAGAAGGAGACACTGGAAGAAGTGAGCAGTCCACACCTGTGGTTGCTCCCCTTTGCTGTTTAGGGTTGGTCATGCTCATCTTCGCATCTATGCACTTTACATGGACTTGCAATCTGGCCCAATGGCTGTTCTGGCATTTGATCAATTGGTTGAATTTATTGACCTCTCATTGGGTTACTTATTTTTGCCCAGCATTACTTGGCCTAAATACTTGTGTTCTGAAGCTACTTCTGATTCCTAGAGCATTAGTCCACTGTAGTCCCAACAGCAAGTAAAAGATAATTTTTTTGATTAGTATCTAAATTTTTTGCATGAGAGAAATTTAAAGAAGGATTAAGGAAATGCATGTAAATATACACACATATGATATACACGTGTGTGTATATATATGCATGAGCACATACATGTATATATTCAAACACATGTACCTATGTATATATTATGGATATAATATATAAATGGAACCTGGACATCCATTACTTACTATGGAATTTATTAAACTATATATGGAAATAAAGATGGAACATCACATATTATAGTGGAAATCTTTAAATACCAAATCTTAATGTTGACTAACAAACTGAATTAAGTATCATCTTAATGGCAGATTAATATAAATTTTCTATTAGCATGCTTTGTTGCCATTTGGGAAAATTATGCTATTAACCAGTGTTAAATAGAAAAGCTCCAAATCAGTTATAAATTGAGAACAAATAGCAAAGGCTGAATGTAGTCTGTATAACATTTAACAATGTTTGTATTCTAATTAAGTCTCTTTCATTAGACATCCCTAGCCCTTAATGCCTCTTTCAGAAAACAGTCTGTCATGATGAAGATGTGAAGTCAGGAAGAACAGCCTCTAGAGGCATCATGAGGCTTAGTCTACTCCTTCCAGGTTGGTGTCCGCCACCTTGGGCAGCTGGGCTCCAGCGGAGTCCCCTTCTGGAAGGCACTCTACTGCTGCTGCTGCTGGTGGTGGTGGTGGAGGCTGCCTACTGGGTTCCCATCCAGGCACCCCAGCTGGCACTTGCTCATCTGCTGGAGGTGGTAGAGCAGGACCATTAGCCTCCCTCCCCCATGGGAAGGCCTCTACTGAGGACTGTGGGGCCTGACTGGAAGCTTCTGCCTCCGGAAGGGGCTGCTGATCAGCCAGTACTCCAGTGGGGAGACCCTGGTCTTGGGGCTCTGCTCTAGACCATGGAGGGAGATTACTGGCCCTGGGAGGAGCTTCTGCTTCCTTGCCTCGTTCAGCCCCAGCATGAGAGGCTGGGGGAGGTGGAGAACTCTCTGAATGACATGAAGGGCCCAGAGAGGGTTGTTCTGGCTCCTTGAGGGCCATGTCAGCACCCCCTTGAGGACTGCTGAATTCTGGTTGGAATTCTTTGGACTGGTCAGGGGTTGGCTCTGAATGATGAACAACCGTGAAGGCTGTGGCCAGGTTTTTCACAGCATTGTGAATACTGTTGGCATTCTCTGTGTCAGCCTCTTCAACCACAGAAACCGTCGACTCTGGCTCTTCATCGGAGGTGTGCTGGCCTTGGTCATCCTTCTCAGGCACTTTTGCTTCTCTGATTTTTTTGTAGAGTTCATTTCTCTCTTCTTGTAAAGCTCGACAGAGATTCTCTAGCCTCCCAATTTTCATCACGAAGCACTCATATTCTTTGGCTCTCAATGCTTTCTGCAATTTGAAAATAAACACTCACGTAAAATGTCAAAAACCAAAATTGCCGGGATGTTCTCTGGAGAGAAGCAAAACCATTTGTCCAGGAATTTGCCTACCAGGCTCTGGGGTTTGACCACTGAGTTGCTGGACAGATACTTGGTCAGAGAATCAATTTTTTTTTTTTTTGCATTGTATGCTAGACTCTGGTAGAGTTTTAGCCACTCTGGTAGGATTTAGAAAAGCAAGATGGCGAAACCTCTCTCTGTGTCAGTCCAGAGCCTCTAAAATTGCAGATGAACTTTCTACTTCTAAGACTTAGAGGGCATACGTAGCTGCTTGTGGTGAAATGAATGAGATGGACTGGGACTTGGCAGTGAGCAGCGCTTTATCTGCTCTGTGGATACACTGCTCTGTGCTAATCCAGCAACTGTTTGATTTATGTTGATGAATAATAAGCTCATGTCTTTGGAATTGGTTGCAATTTGGGATGAATTGTTAGAACAGTAATTATAACCGGAGAAACTTGCCACACGCTAATTTGTAATGCTGGCTGCTCAAACTGTTCATTTTTCCTCTTCTCTAGAAATGCCAGCATTTGTGTATAAGATCATTCCTAATCATTGTACTCCTTCACCCCATCTTTGTGCTACTCTGTACCTTTTAAGGCTTTTTTTTTACTTGTTTACATGGAGAGACTGTCACCTATAAGTCCTGCCTCTCAGGTCAAAGGCCATGTGTCTTTGCCTTTATAGTCTCAAAAGCTACTCAGAGCCTGGCATAATATCAGTGTTTAAGTGCCTGTTGGAGGAATTAAACAACATATCTCCATATCTGTCTATAAAATAACACACACCCTGGGTGCTTGGGCTGGTGTCTTCTCTCAGTATGTTCAAATCAATGAATTAATTCATTCTGTACCTGTTATATGTATGCCAGGCTCTGGGGAAATTCAAAGACAAGTAAGACACTGGTCAGGCCTTTAAGGGAATCACGGTCTAGTAGGCCTGCTGCCACTTGGGGAACAGCTTTGGAATCTACAAGTAGACTGGCAACTTAAGGGACACAAAGCTCTTCGGAAATCCAGACCTGATTCCAAATTACTTTGCTGTAATTACTTTTATTACGATGCCATATATCACATCCCAGAAAAATTCAGCCCTTTTCCAAATTTATGCTATGAGGATATAATTTTCTAAGTATGAATATTTTGACTAGGCAGGGGAAAAATAAGCTAAGGGAAAAGCTTCCTCACCTCTTCAATCATGTCCAACAGAGCTTTGTTACAGTTCTCAAACCTGGCTTTCCACGTGGCTGTGTCCTTTTCCAGCTTCTTCATTTTCTTAGTCGTCTACAGAAATTAGAGTGTTTTAGTATTAATCCTGAAGAGTTCATCTATCAAAGAAGCTATTAGTTCCATATGTGCTGTCAAGAGAAGTCCTTCTGTTACAGGTTGTTGAAGCAAACACAAGTTCCAGGTGAAGGAATGAAGAGCAAGTGGGCAAAGTCATGATTTATTCCTGAATCTAGATCTAGGTCAGTAGTGAACAAGCGTATTTGCGCTGGAGCCAGTTCAGGAAAAAGGAAAACTACTGGGGACCACACGGTTTTGCCAGTGTTTTTTTCTCTTTTAAAATGAAAAAAACAAACAAACCCCATAACCCCTTAATTGAGTCCCCCAAATAAGCTTGCACTTCATATTATTTACTTTCTTGAATAGAGTCTGTCAGGGAGAAAGTTGGCCCGGCTCTTTAACCATTACAATGCTGATGATATCTAGGCACACCAGATGAGTGGCTACACAAAGCAGCTTTCTCAGCCTGTACATTTGCAGAGTACAGTAAGGTTCACAGGATGTGATTACACACATTATCCACTTCATCCTCGAAACAGTCCCACAAGGAGGGTTCTGCTTTCACCTGTCCTTTAGAAATGGGGGAACTGAAGCTCAGAGAGGTGGAGTAATATTTAGGTGAGTTAGCTAGAGGTGGCTGGAGTTATTTCATCCCAATTAATGCAACGTGTGCAGGTGTCTGCTGGTCACCAGGCTGGGGCTGTGTGTAGGGGATACAGAAGTGACTGAAATACAGCCTGTTTTTTCTGAACCTGAAACTGCTCTCCATCCTGGTTGTAGGATCTCCTCTCTGCTTGAATGAAGTAGAGGACAAGGCACATAACCCAGGCACAGTGAATGTACCACAGCTGGCACTTGCTGGTTTGTGCCAATCTGCCTGAGGCTGGGTAACCTTGGAGGCCAGAGGCTGGGCCCAGCTTTCGGCCCCCAGGCTCTATGGGGAAGCTAGGTGAGCCTCCAGTGTTTTTTTCACTTTGATCATTTCTTAACCAAGTTAGTAGTTTATGAACTTTTAAAGGTCATTGACACCTTTAAGAATTTGGTGAGGTTATGGGACCACTCAGAGAAATGCAAATATGCATATCAAGTTTTTTGACTAATTCTCAGTTTTACTACTAAGAGTCAATAAGTGAACTCCAGGTTAAGAATGCTCTTAAAGATTTATTCCAATCTTAAAACCATGTAATTTTGAATTAAAACCTTTTTTCATGTTTTAATATTTATTTCAATCATAAAACTCTATAACTAATTTTTTAAAAATGGATAGATCCCTTCAGGAGTGAGGAAGCTGTAACTGTTAACAAGTGTTGGTCTACTTCAGTTTGCTCACTGAACTGTGACATTTATCTTACTATTTTATGAAAATGTTTTGAAAAGGATGCTCTCTACCTGTATGAAGGGTTAATGCCAATGCTCTCAAAACACAATTTTGATGCTCATTTTGTTTTTGAAAAACACGGAATTGAATAAGATTTAAACATTATATTCTACAATAATATGAGCTCCTGTATATTTGTGTAAAAAAAACCCCAAACTTTTAAAAGTTCAATAGCTTTTTAAGATATATTAATTTAATTTTAACTCCACACTCTTATGAAGTAAGTAAGGGAAATAGTGCCTTGAATTGTAGATAAAATTGAGGGAAATTGAGTGAATTATCCAATTCAGACTTCCATCTTATTCAAAGACTGTCAGTTACATCTTACTACATATTTTCTAGGAAGGGTCCTATGAAATGGCATTTTCTACCTTAAAATTTTACTCTTACATATGGCAGCTTTTTATCTTTAGAAGATTAAATATTCTTTTATTTCAGTATAAACAACATAATGTTAAATTGCTAGCTCTTGTCTTTTTTTAAAAAACTATCCATGGACTAGAAAAAATATCTTCTTCAGAGTGAAAATGCGTCCTAGTGTTTTTGGAATCTCCTTCGCATTAATTCACTAGATAGTTACCAATAAAAAAATACAGCCCAGATCTCATTGGCACCTGTAAATGTTTCATTTTTTTGTGAAATGCACTGGAATATCTTAGCGAGAGAAAAATGAACCCAAAGGAGAATTGCCTGTCAAAACAGAAAATGTCAATATTTTGTATGGGATAAGCAGTACTCACTTTATCCATTTCCTGTTTGAAAGTGGCAAACACCTCATTGCTTTTTGTCAGTGTGCTCTGGAACTCCTCAAACCTTCCAGAGTAGAGCGTGAGCTGTAATGGGAAAGAGTGGATCTATTTTAGGGCTGCTTTCAGAATGTTCCCAGAACAAAACAGCATGTCATTGTTCATTATTTGTTAAGAAAAATGATTTAAGGGAATTCTCATTACAGTGTTAGTAATATGTTCAGTTCTTTTATGTACTACAAGATCAACCTAGGTCAGTGACTATGATTGAAGTAGTTCTCTAAAGAAAAGTGAAATAATAAAATATGTCATTACCACTTCATTATATCATAACTTTTACTAACAAAGATTTTTTGAGCTCTGGACATGTGCATGGACTGTATGTACAAAAGTATTTGACATGTGACTCTTGTGTTTGAGGGACCTACATTCTTGATGGGATGACAATCCCAAAGACAAGTTGGCTTTTATTCAGATGATGTAAAGTGCCAACGCAGAGAAGGAGCCATGTTTATGGGAAGAAGGTGAGCCTTGAACTTGGTCTTGGAGGATGTGAGAATGCAGATGAATGAAAAGAAGTGGTCCAGGGAATGTGGGCCAGCCGTGGCCTAGGGCCACTGCCACAATGCAGTTTGTACCACTCTAAATGATTGCCATTTCCATTTTAGATGGGTGGTTTTGTATATTTAAAAATACAGCATTCTAGCCAATAGCTGTTAAATGTCCCTTTTCATCAAAATCAGCTTTTTCACCACTTTTCTACAGATGGAAATAATGAGTCTTGAGGAAGGAACGCCTTTTTCTAATTTGCACGAAAGCACGTTGTATGGGCTAGCATTGGCAAGTGTGTGGCTCACCATGAGAGCAAGAGAAGAGCCTTTGTACCTCCACATCCTCGATCCCAAAGCTTGCCTTTGGGGTGGAAATGAGGCAGGACAGGAAAGGAAAGTGTGTGAGTACTTGATTGTCACTGACAGTGATATTGTACAATAGTAAAATTCTGCTTTTAAAAATAATTTTAGGATAGCATGTTTTGATGAGTGATTCAATATGGATGATTCAAGTGAGTAAAGCCTACATTTTCAAATGAATCTTTGGTACCCTTGAGTGCCTGGAACAGCCCCAAGTTCTCGAGCGGGTACAGAAATGTCTTTTGTATGGAAAAGCAAGTTTGCAACATCCAGCAACAAACAAGCACCTGAGGCTGCCCTTGCAGACTGGGATGGTTGGGTTATTGGCCAGATGGCAGGCACCAACGGACCAGCCGGTGGTACCTGTGAGACTGTCCTTCCGAAAGCAGAGAAGAACGCACCAAATGAAAGCCAGTAGAACGTAGAGCTCTTAGCCTTGGGGGTGGGAGTTAGGGAGGGTGTGTGCGAATCAACCCCAAGAATTCAGAAAGTTTGCTTGTCTAGAATGGCTCATTCATAAATGATTCAGAATAGCAGAGGTTTTATTGCAGTAAAGAACAACAAAATGATAACACAAACCCTTTTACTGAACACAAATTTTCTGAAGAAAAGTCAAACAACAGCTGACTGTCATTCTAAAATCATTCATCAGCACTGCGAGTACGCGATCAAGTTCGGGGCAACTCCAGTGCTCTAAAATTTGATTCTGTGGCATTCAGATTAGAGAAGACTGAGGAAAGGCATGTCAGGGAGTTCATGGGCAGGAAGGTTTTACACACACACACACACACACACACTGTGTATATGACAATACTTTTATTAAATGCAATGCATTCTCAATGCAGATTTAATTGTTCCATTTTTTCAAAGGCATGATTGGGATCCAATGAATAGATCAAGCCTTTCAATTTAAGGGGCTCTACCCTATTGTAAGTTACTGGCTACTAATAGTGCACGTGACCTTGCGGCCTAGGGTGGGAGTAACTACCCCCAGATGATCCTCTTCACCTTCTATTACAAAATCAGTTCTTTTACATTCTTGGCTATGCACTCCTATTAATTTTTTTCTTACTTTCTGTCCCCCCCCCCATCCTCCATTTTTCAGTAATTCCAGAAGAGTTGCATGGCAGTCTCAGGCACTTGGGTCTCCCAAGCCGTTCCTTCCAAGCCCATTCTTGTAGCCCTGTAGTTGCAGGTTGCAGACCGGAGAGGGCAGGAGTGAGCGCACGTGCAAGCCATCTCACAGAGCAGCCTTGACAGTACTAGCGGGAGCAACTGTATCCACCCCAGCCAGCCCTCACCTTTATTTGAGCAAAATGTTCTTTTTATTGTATCAGTTGGGGAGATTGAGATGATAGACACATCCAGAGTGCCAGGAAGTAATGTTTTGCTTTATTACCACCTCTTTGGGCCTTTTTCTAACTTTTTTCTTTTAAGAATTTTTTAATTTTGGTAAAATACACATAACATAAAACACCATCTTAACCATTTTAAGTGTATAGTTAAGTACTGTTAATTATATTCATATTGTTTGTACAACCAATCTCCAGAACTTTTTCCTCTTGCAAAACTGAAACTCTCTACCCCTTAAACAACAATTGCCCATAACCCCTCCAGGGGACTGCTTTTAACACTCTGCTTTTCTTCCTATTTGACCGCATTGCCATACATGGCCAAGTCTGCGTGGATTATACCTCTCTCAGGCAACCAACGCCGACAGTCTACCTACACTAACTAAAAAGTACACTTCCTGTTTGCTGTATGAATGCTTGTTTGCTGGTGGTTTTCCTCTCACTATCAAACGTGACCCATGTTTGCTTTGATGTATTCCTGCTCTCACTTCGGTATTTCAGAGAAGCGTGGAAGCAATATCCAGAGGTCACCCCCAGGACCTCTCCTGCCAGAGGCAGAAATATTAGAAACAAACTGTTCTAGCGTTAATAATAACAATAATCACCCCAACATTTCTCTTTCAAATGGGCTGAATGACACACACATTCTTTTAACTGAGCTCCAGATTTAATTACAAACATTCATAGTGTAGAGGGAACAATACTGTGCTCGGGAATTTTCTCAGCGAACTTGTGAGATTTGGTCCAGTTATAATAGTATTTTCAGAGGATTCTCCTCTCATCTGATATCAATCAGGTGAGGACTTCTGGTTTGAAAGATGATGGTTACCCATCTTTAACAATTTACTCACTGTTCTTTCCCCTTGGGCAGTATTTTGTGTCTGCGTTGTCAGGGATTGCTGGTTTCCCCCATCTACTGCCGTCTTCTCCTTATCGATCCAGTGAACGCTCTATTTGTAGTGATGATTGCATCCCATTGATCATCTCTGACATTTACTCTATTGCCCTGGTTTATATAATTGAAAGCCAGACATCCCTTCCCTAAGTGATAATCAGGCCCCAAACTGACAAGCTGTTTGACTGGAAAGTGACTTCCATTGAGGGGAACACAATCCGCCTTCGGTGTTTGCCTTGCTCATGTGGTAGAAATGGGGACTCAGGCTTCCCCTTCCCATCCCCCACTCCAAAGAGAGTATTGGAGTGCTGTGCAAAAGAATCTGTGACAGACTTCAGCTTTCAAGGTTTAAAAGTTTTAAAAATATACTATCCATGCTTTTTTAGAGGAACTTATCTGGACATTATTATACATGGGGACTCGGGGCCTCTATAGTCTTCTTGGTGATTAAGCAATTGTTGGAGTTCTGAAGGTGCCTTGAAGGTGAGAGGTAGACAAAGGCGGGTCCCTGTACAGAGAGCCACGCGCTGTGAATAGGGCGACAGAGGAGAAGGCAGCGTTCACTACGTTCACGAACTAAGAGGTGAAGAGGGGATCGCCTTTTCCAGTGGTTCTTAAGCTTTTTTGGCAAACAGAGACTCCCTTAGATTCACATGTCCCTGTGTGGGTCCTCACCTGTGAAATAACACTAATATTAGCGCATATACTGCTTGTTAGCATTTTTATTAGCCTTACTGTTATGACTAGATTGTAAGTTGAATCAGGCAGGAGTTTTTTGTCTCTTATTGATTACTACATCTGCAACACCTAGAAGCGTGCCTAGCACTTAGTAGGTGCTCAGTAAACATACGTTGAATTAGTTAGGTCTGTTATGATCTAGGCACTGAGCTAAGTGCTTTGCATGCATGATTTGGAAAAAAAAAAAACTATATATATAACATATCCATGAACTCATTTTTCTCTTAAAAACTTAAACATACGAACACTTGCCATCCATAGTTGCTGACCGAGAGCTGATATAATGTCAAAAACAACTACATTTTTTACATAGCAGCTGCTGCCTAATGTGCTGTGTTTCGGAGATAGTGAAAAGTACTGGGCCTGCCAGAGGTCAGAGGGCTTCAGCTCGGGATCGTTAATCTGTTGCATCACCCTTAGTTTACAGACAAGGAGATTTAGTTCAGGGAGGCTTGGGCGCATTGCATAGGGTCACACAGCTTTTCCACAGAAGAGCCAGGACTCTGACGCCGGTCCCTGGACTCCGTCCAGCATTGAGGGATGAGCGAGAAACAGTTGCAAGTGTAGAAACCCTGGTAGACACATTTTCGAGTCTGAGGAGCTATAGGTGGGAAACTAGAGACCACCTTATGATTTTATCTTATAGGTCGTTAAAGGCCTAGATTCTCATGCTGATTGAATGAATCACTCACTAGCCTGGAGTCTGATGATATCAACATACTCTTAAGTTCATTATCTTTATTTAGCAAAGAGGAGTAGAGATTGCTTGTAACATGATGTGAATAGTGCATAGCTTCAAGTATTGTCTATTGTACCCCTCTAAGCTCTGTGTTGTGAATGGGGCAGACATAGAACCAGAAGCCCTGGCTTGCTTCTCCAGACCCGCCCCAAGTCCGTGAGGTCACATCTCCTTCCCCCTGCCTGTTTCTGCCACCCCTGTGTTCTACCTACCCCATACAATGCTGTGATGCGCTCTGGGACTGCCCAAAGGATGATTTTGAGTTTAGTCTTTGAATCCTGTGTCCCTCAATTCTATTAATAGTCAAAAACCTTATGGCTCCAATGTCTATGTAATTAGTATTTTAGAAGTATGTTGATGTGTTACTGGGGAAAACAGTTCATAATTGCATTCAGTACACTCATCGAAAAAGTATGCTTTAGAAAGCTTAGATTCCAAACTGCTGTCTGTGTTTTCATCTATGCAGTGGTATCATTGCGATTTTAACTTTCTTGGTTTTCTTATTTTCTTTTTCTTTTATAGTAAACAAGTATTCAGCAGTCAGCACATAAACATTTACAAGTGAATTGCTCAGCTCTTAAATTAACGCTGCCCAGCTCAGAAGGCCTCCCTTTCCTCACTTTCTGTGGGTTTGTTCTAAGTGACCGCACAGTGCCTGTAGAGCCCGAATCTCCCCCAGCAGGGGGGCCAGGGCCCCTCCCCTGGAATCTGACCTGGAGAGTTTGCCCGGAGGGGCAGGTCCCCCAGGGCTCAGGAAGGATGGATAGATCTGGCTTCCCCCCAGACTTAGATGTTGTATGAGGCTTTATTTTTGAGTCTGAAAGATGAAGTCCCATAATCCAGTCAAAACACACCCAGGACATCACAGAGCCAAATGAAAATGGTTCCTGACTTGTCTGCCATTCAGTCATTCGCCACTGACAGAGCCACCCTCTGAGAGCACAAAAACGTGGGCGCTGACTCTGTTTTTCTAATTGCTCTTTATTATAAATAGCACCAAACAGGCAAGGACATTTTCAGTATTGACAGTTATAGATGGTGCATCTGATCCGTTTACACTTTATTCTTACCTTTATAGGGTAATGGGAGAAGAGAGAGGACAAATGAACAGATAGGTGGAAACCTGGTTACCTGCTTATTCTCATTGGCCATTTGGTGCCTTTATTTGCATGTCAACAAACCTTTTAACTGGATGTTATTGGTGCAGAGCATTTATTTTTCTTAGATGTAACATTGTGATTTTATTTTTACTTAGTAATAAATATAAAGTTATTCTTTGGTTGCAGTTTCTGTCCCCCCCACCTGCCACGTGCGCGGCCTTCTGCAGACCACCCACCTCTAGGTCTCAGCCTCGTTACTTGGGAACAGAAGGAGAGCACACCCCATGCATCATTTCCCCACTTCACCTGAGCCTGCAGGACTGTCTCTTGTTCCTTCAGCATTTTGGCCTGAAGTTTCCACTCTGCTGCCTGGTTCAGCAACTGTGAGAAGAGCGAATGCAAGGAGACTGTCAAGTTGTCTTTTAAATGACCATTTGGCTGTAATTTGTGTATAAAACTTGCTAATTAGCCCACTCGAGTAATTTTTGGGGAACTTTGTAAAAACTCTAAGAAATCTAAGAAAGCAACTAGTCTCAATAGTTGGATTCTGAACTAAAAATCAGTGGTTTTATTGGGAAAAGAAGGGAAATCATTTTCAAGTCAAGCATGAATCTCATAAAATTCAAACTCCCACCAAATTCTAGAGCCTTCTCTAGCAATCCTGGCCAGCCACCATTTGGCCTCTGCTTGAACATCTTCAGAACATCCCTACCTGGAGCACTATTGTGAGCAAGTGTTCCTTTACATTAAACCCAAAATTAGTCCCCTAACCAGTGTTCTCCACCACAGCGTGCATCAGAATCTGTAAGGGAGCAAGTACAAAATGCTGGTCTCTCTCAGGGAACTTCCTCGTAGGAAGTTAAGGGTGTGCGATTGCAATTCATACTTACAAGAAATACCCAAGATGGTTTGGCTACTAGTGGTCCATGGATTACATTTTGAGAAACACTGGGTTAGAAATTTGACCTATTGTCCCAAATCCTGTATAAGGTTTACAAAGTAAGTCCTGTGTAAGTTTACAGAATAAGGTCCCTCTTCCATAAGGTAGCCTTTCACGTATAATCAAGAGGCCCTCGTAAGAAATAGGATCAGAACTCAGAACTAAGGGGTTAAATTGAAAAGGTTGTTTTAGGCATAAAAAAGTGACATAAGTGTTATTTTAACTTAAGATGTATGCTCATTTATTTATCCATTTTGATGGAGGGCTCTGGTGTTTGTTTTGGATGTGGACCTTCATAATATAATTCAGCAGAATTTGTCCTGTTCTTACAAAAATCATATCCATACCGTGCCATATAAGATTTAGATTTTTTTCTTTTTTAAACGAAAGTGCTAGAACCTGAAGACCGAAAGATACTTGTGAAACAGCTTGACTTTTTTACTTCCGTGGAGTTTTACAACTTTCTTCTAGTCTTTATAGCTGCTGACATCTCCCTTGACAATTGTTTCTTGGTCCTTGCTTACATCCAGTCTTTCAAAGCATTAAGCATAATTTTCATAGAAACCACTTTCTTTTCATACTTCTTTTTCTTTAGTAAATGTGTGATTCTCTTGATTTACATACTACAAACCCAGGGATGACGGGAACGAAAAGGTTTGGGAGCAGAGGGCCGATTCTTGGTCAGCCCCATCTTACTTAGTGGGAAAACCATGTGCTTGGCCGTCCAGGGCCGCTCACTCGCCTGTCGCCAGGTTCAACACGCTCTGGGCACCTCAGCAGTGTGTACAGAGAATGGTGAACTCCATGGATTAATCTGGTCAGTCAGTCAAGCAGCCGTCAGTTAAGAAGGTTCTAATGTATTTGAAGATAGGTTGATTTAAGTTTTTTCTTTGTCTCTACTGTAAAAAAGTGTCTATGAGGTTCATGTATTACTTTTGTAATCAGAACAACAACGGGAAACCCAACAAAATCATGATTTTAAAAACTTGAAGACATTTTTTTTTCCCTATCCAAGTTTATCTTTTTTCCTATAGCTTGACCTCTCCATTCGTAAGATGGGTTCTATATGTTCCTCTATGCCTGCCGGCATGCAACGATGAATTATTACAGAAGTGAAATAATTTGAGTGGTCTGGGGCAGCCATGAGGTAGAAGACCTGCAGTGTCCCCTCTGGCCATCTGAGTGACATGGGGTGGCTGTGTACATGGCCCTGTGTCCCTAAGTGGGTTGAGGAGCCCTGGTGTGCTGGGTGGTCCCCGACAGTGAAGAGGCAGGTGGCTGCCTGTTCTGTTTGGAGTGAAGGCACTTCCCAGCACTGACGTATTTCATCACTCTCAGAAAGAAGCATCACAGCTAGAAATGGGGTGTGTGGCCGGCTAGCTTTGGAGAGCTGAGGGAGCTGCTATTCTCTGACTCACAACCCACTATGTTTTACTAAACCAGGGTAAGGAAAACAGGTAGCATGGTGGGTTCTTGCTAAGGCTGGGTCACCCCACGTATGCCCCTTAGTCCCACTCACTTGAACCTTTGCCCAGATGTTCTTCTGTCATGTCTCATATGTTATAGATCAAAGGTACTGATCCTATAGGAAGCAATTTTACCTAATAGAGTAATTATGCCAACAGTGGAGTATCTATTTTCTTATATGAATAATAATTACATGTTTTAGTTCTTACTTTGAGAGCTAGGTTGTAGATAGATTGATAAATTCATCTTCTTATTAACAGCATATGAACTTCTGATTTGAAATTATTCAGTGTCCACTAGGTTATGTTCTCCAAAATTTGTCCTTTTGTTGCTACATTTGTGAACCAAAGTCATGCCTACATTACTATTCTGACAAACTGTAGTGATTCTGATTTGATTTCCAGTAAAGGCGAACCTCGTGATTAATTGTTAAAGGCCCAAATTCCAATGATTGGCCCATTGACTGAGTCTTAAGTCTTTCTCTCCCCCCCAGCCATGGACACAAACTTCAACTTTGCCTCTTAAACATGCCTGTGAGTGTGATGTACTATCACAGAGCTTGGGCTTGGGGGTAGATACACTTTGGTGGACTATACATCTTAGTCAATTAGCAGCATGTGCCCTTAATTAAATAAATTGTATATTCCCTTTGAACCTCTCATCTGTAGAATGGCCCTACCGCTGTCCAGGAGTATTTGGGGTTAATGAGATGCCAGTAAAAACCACCACTCTGTTTCTTAAACCAGAAACTCAGGAGTCCTCCTTGACTCCTCTCTTTTCCCCCTGTGACCATCTTCAGTTCCCTGCATTGCCTGTGGATTTACATTGAAAACACAACTTTTATCATCCATGTCCAGCTCTCTGTCACCACTGCCACCTCCCTGATCCACGCAGTCATCATAGCTCATCCAGACTGCTGCAGTAGTCTCCTAACTGTCTTCTTGCGTTCTCGTTTCTCTTTGGCTCATTTTCCACCCAGGAGCCAAATTTATCTTTTACAAATGCCAAGCAGATCATGTCACTTTCCTTGCAAAAGCTACCCAGTCCTTTCCCATTATTTTTAGAATAAAATCCAAACTACTTTCCAAGCCTACAAAGCTATACAGCTTGGCCTCTGCTTTCCTCTCCAACATCATTTTCAAACTTTCTCCCACTGGGTCAACATGCTCTTGCTATGTTAACCTTTTATTTCTAAAGGATGTCAAGCTGCTTCCAGCATCAGGGCCTTTGTTGCTGCCACAGCCATTGCTGCTGTAGACATCCTTCTCATCTGGTAGGGCTCAGCCCAAGCTATCTCCTCTGGTCACCCAGGCTAAAGTAGGTTCCTTCCTTCTGCCCTTCTCAGTTCCTGCGTATTTCCCTCGTAGCACTTACTATATTATCCGAAATTATCCTTCCTTATTTGTTCTCTTGTTAATTGCTTGTCTCTTTCCAGTTAGATTCTAATTTCTGTGATGGATCATGACTTTCTCTGTCTTGCTCACCACTATACCCCATCACCCAGGATAGAGCTTAGCATATGACTGTCACCGGAAAGAGATCTGTTGAATGGACGCATGACTATTTTATGTAGAAAGTAGTTTTGGTACAGTGCCTCCTACTGGGCTGACCAGTTTAGTCTCCAGGGAGCTCAGGCTCTTTCTCCATCAGCCTAGGGCTCTGTGACCATTCTCAAAAACAACGTCCTCACAGGCTCTCTGAGCCCAAATCAGACCAGACAAGCACACTGACTCAGACGATAAGTACATATTCCTTTTCGCGTTTGTGTCGCTCCTCTGCTTCCTTCATCATTTCTTGCGCCTGCTCAAGTTTCGCATCTACCAGCTTCTGCTGCAGTTCTCTGTGTTTAAATATTTTGTCCAGATGCTAAGGAAAAAAAAGTGCACATATCAAGCATGATTTGTCATTGGTGCTGAAAAAATGTAAAATAAAAAAGTAATATTCATATAAACACATATTCTCCAGGTTTTAAGATTTTAAAAAAAGGGTGGGGGAATAAATACATTGGCATGACTTATGACTTTGTAGAAAAACCATAAATTGATGAAGTCCTCTGAATTTTGCCAGAATTCAGCAGCTATTACTCCAAAGGCCCCGACATTGCTTTTCTGAATTTGGTGACTATTAGGAAGGGTCTAGTCATTATGCTCGATAGCACAGACAGTGAGGCAGTGAGTGGTTGTCATGACAGCACTATTGCTCCATGTTTTGGCTCTTTCTGTGGAATAAAACCACCTTTCAATACAACATTAACACAATTTATCACAGTGAATTCTCCTCCACATCCTCCACGTTCTTGCTTCAAGGGTATAAAAAGTTCTGGGGTACCAGCATGTGGCCCCTGATCAGGGACTGAAGCAGGAGCCCCCTGAGTCCAACACTAGTGGGCAAGACAAGGCCAGGGTCACAGATGAGTTGATATGCAACTGTACTGCTGTGTGACTCCACACCTTGACCTCTCCGCCAGCTTGAAGAGAAGCTTCCAACTCTACGCCAGTGTGGAGAATTTCTTGGGCATTAGGAGGTCCCATCGGCAAGAGGACATGTGGAATTCCACCCTCGGGCCTTCCTTAGCACCAGCCCCAGGAATATGCAGCCAGTCTATCGGGCCATTCCCATCTGAGATCTCTCTGAAGAGTAGGGCTTTTGAGTGCCTTCCCTTTTACTTTGGTCCGAACCTCCACTCTGAAGCAGGGCTGATCTTCCTGATAAGACAAAATATTCACATGGCATACTGGCTCACTATGAAGAGTTTCTTGATATGCCTAAGTGGTAGTACCATGTGCCATTGGCTCAGTTTTCTTAGCATGTTGCCGACAGAACCACTTCGACTAAGTTATGTTACATTTTAAAATAGTTTTAAAATTTGGGTGCAATGAGGAAAGAGATATGATATATCAAAATCCTGAAGGGACTTCTGGAGTCTTAAAAACATATCAAATATTAAAATATAATTTTGGAATAATGAAAGAATCCTGATAGTCCTCTTAATGTAAACTATTGAAAGCAAAACTCTTTTGAGTTTTGAACCATGGGTGATTTAATCTCATAGTCTCCACTTTCTATCTATAAAATATGGACAATATGTCATCTAGTGCATAAGATTTCTGAGACAATGAAATGACATATTATATGTATAGTTTTTAGCACATGGCCCAAACTAAACTCTGAATAATACCATGATAATTATAATTATTATGTTATTAATACTAGTATTGGCTCATGGAGGTATATAGAATACAGATCCTTAATGACATTGATTCTTAGCAGGGTGCGTATGGTATTTCTTGGCTCTGTAGAGAGCATTTTAAAAAGGCTGAGGATAACTGTACTCACAGCCTACCACTTTCTATTTATTGCCTTTACTTTGCAGTGATTCCAGTTTTGAAAACATTCCATATGACTTTCAGCCAGGTATTTTGCAATACCATCTGGGTTTTTTTTGGCTAGTAGAAGAAATCCAATCCTAAATATTAATCAATTGAGAAGGCTGGCCATAACTTTCTTATTAACCACGTTCCCCACCTTCACAACCCGGATCAGGATCCGTACCCAGTACTTCTAAGTTCTTTGATGTGGTTCTTACCTCCTCTCTGAGCTCATACTGATCAATGATACTTTTCAGTTTCTCTGCAAGCTCTGTGTTCTCCTGACACAGCTTCATATTTCGCTCACTCTGCTGCTCAATCTGGGCCTGGATATCTGTCAGGGTACTCTGGAAATGATTCGTGATCTCCTTTCTTTTCTCTTCTTCCTCCCGTGCCCGCTGAAGGGTTTCCTCCTGTGAATAAAAAGCAACATCTTTTGTTATACTGGTTTACATGCACCCTGGGTTTATAGAATTCGGGGTTAGGTCCATGAAAGGAGATTCGTGTGCAGGGGGAAGCAGGGTAGTTGTTCTCAGATCTCGGGAGGTATGGTGCTCAGCCCCCCAAAAAAAGTGGGAGCAAAGTTGTGAATACACAGTCACTCAGAGCAGGTGCAGTGAGAGTCTGGACTTTGATAGCTGGTGATGAATACGCTTGTTTTAACAATGACAGGTCTCCTGTGGAGTGAATCAACTGCAGTGATGTCTAACAAACATGCAGTCACCCGGTTTTGATCCCTTGGCTGTGGCCTGGGAAAAAAGGCCACTGGGTTTTACTGATAGATGAGACAGATCATGTGTTCCCTTGGTTGGTACAGAAAGAAGAATAGCTCTTATATTGCTCTGTAAAAATTATGTGAACCATATAATTGTATTACCCAAGTTTTGGAAATATAAGTGGTTATAATATAAACTTTTCCTTGGTAAGAAAAAACTTTCATCAAAAAGCTTGAAAAAGAAACCGAGATAGCTAGAGATCAATTACAGCAATCAAAAATGTAAAAGGAAACCTTAGAAAACATGCTGGATATTTTATTTCTGAAGAATAATCACCCCATGTGTCATGTAGGGTAATTGAAACATTCAATGTAAATTTTGAATTTGAAAGCAATATTAAATTTCAAATCTTCTTTAACTCTAAAATGAAACATCTAATTTCCCCTATTCCACTTTGTTAACATTTAAGAAGTAGAAATTAGCTTTCATGTGATTTCTGTTCTCTTTTCTCCTCAATCAAAACTTTCCCTTCATTGCTAACCACTAACAGTGCACCCACATTTCTCCCATATCTATATTGAGAATTGTTTGCTTTGTGATTATTCCTCTCATTCTTTTAGAATAAAAGGGTTTAATCTTGCTCCATCATACCAAAGATAGAGACGCTGCTGACAAGTGACACAGACATTTTAGGATTCCTTTCAGTTCTGATTAATTGTTATTATGAAAGCTGCCTTCATTGTTGGCAAGTAAAATTATACTGCATTTAGTTTCCTACCGCTATCAAATTACATAGCAAGATTTAAGAAAAAGAAATGACTTAAACAGAAGTAATTGTGTAAATCTTTACGATAATAGTAGAATAATGTGATCAAAATAAAACTGATGCTGAAAATATAAGCTCTGGAAACATTTTAATTTATTATTAGGTGGTCTCTTTCCTCTACAATATTAACATAGTTTCTAACTATAATATGACTCCTAATATCAGAATTATAATTTATTCATGGTATAAACATTTTTTGAGTGACAATGTCTTAGGGATATTGTAGAAGATAGTTGCACTTCCTAACTAAAGAAGTTCACTATCTGAGATCTTATTTCCCTGAACTTTGTATGCTAATACTTATTATACATATTTTACTAAAAATGGTCATGGCCATTTGTTAAGAACAATTAAATATAAATATGTTAGTGATTGTTTCCTTTGCTCCTGATTAACTTAGAAG
>VMDR010010722.1:0-30058 GCA_007922815.1 Macrotus californicus | reverse complement strand
ATTGGTGTTTCAGGGCTCTTAGGGTATAATCCCAGCAGTGGAATTGCTGGGTCAAAAGGCAACTCCATTTTTAGTTTTCTGAGGAAATTCCATACTGTTTTCCACAGTGGCTGCACCAGTCTGCAATCCCACCAACAGTGCACTAGGGTTCCCTTTTCTCCACATCTTCTCCAACACTTGTCTGATGATTTGTTTATGATGGCCATTCTGACTGGTGTCAAGTGGTATTTCATGGTGGTTTTAATTTGCATCTCTCTGATGGCTAGTGATGCTGAGCATCTTTTCATATGTCTCTGGGCCCTCTGTATGTCCTCCTTGGAGAAGTGTCTGTTCAAGTCTTTTGCCCATTTTTGAATTGGATTTTTTGTCTTCCTGGAGTGGAGTCGGATGAGTTCTTTATATATTTTGGAGATCAAACCCTTGTCCGAGGCATCATTGGCAAATATGTTTTCCCATATAGTTGGTTCTCTGTTAATTTTAATGCTGTTTTCTTTAGCCATGCAGAAGCTTTTTAATTTCATGAGGTCCCATTTGTTTATTCTTTCCTTTATGACCCTTGCTTTAGGGGACACATCATTGAAGATGTTGCTGTGTGGAATATTTGATATTTTCCTGCCAATGTTTTCCTCTAGGACTTTTATGGTGTCATGATGTATATTTAAGTCTTTTATCCACCTTGAATTTATTTTTGTGTATGGTGTAAGTTGGTGGTCGAGTTTCATTTTTTTGCAAGTAGCTGTCTAAATCTCCCAACACCATTTGTTGAAGAGGCTATTTTTACTTCATTTTAAAGCTTTTTGACAAAGCTTTACAGCTCTACCGAAAGATATTAAGGGGAGGCTTTTGTTCACAATCCATCACCACGCAGGATTTGCTTTTACAAAAATGTGCATGAAAAGTGATGATTGTTGTAATGCTTAAATATTAATAATATAATCTAACCAAAATTGGTTTTGTAGTGCATGGACGCCTGTATGAAGTAGAGATTAGGCAGGAGAAGAGAACAGTGTGTGACTGAGATACAGGGACACGGTTCAGCACAACAACTAATGGCCTGAGTTTAGGGTTATGTAAGTGGCAAGAGATAGGAATAAAGACAGTCCAGGACCGCATTATAAAGGACTTGTGAGTCTTTAAACTTTCTCTTGAAAGCCAGGGGTGATTTCAAGCTGGGATGGGTGGGGGTTGCGGAAGAGAGAATAGGTGACATGTTTTTGATTCTTTAAAATCAATCCCCTGGCTGCTATGTAGAAGATGAATGGAAAGATCAGGTAAGATCAGAGGCACAGAAATGTTGTAGGGAGACGTTATTGTTCCTGTTTTAGTGATGAGCACACTGAGACCTGGAGATGTTGAGTACCTGGCCCAAGGTCACAGGCTGATCAGTGATGATCTGAATGCAGGTTTATTTGGCTGTAAACCCCTCGCTTATTTCCAAAATACTGTGCTTCCACTAAGAATATCTGCTTTTCATGTTGTAAAGCTGAAATAGCTTTTTTATATTTATATCAATGTTCTCTTAAAATCAATGCAAAATTACAGATAAAAGTATAGTGCCAGGCCTGACTGGTGTAGTTCAGTGGGTTGGGCATCATCTCACAGACTGAAAGGTTACCGGTTCCATTCCTGGTCAGGGCACATGCCTGGGTTGTGGGCCAGATCCCCAGGTGGTGGCGTGTGAGAGGCAACTGAGTGATGTTTCGCTCACACATCCACGTTCCTCCCTCCCTTCCTCTCTCTCTAAAAATAAATAAATAAAATCTTAAAAAAACGTGTAGTGCTTATTTCCTGGAAATTTAAGTTAATTTAGGGGTCTACAATAAGCATGTAATAGTTGCTTACTAAATGAATGAATGATTGAATGCATGAGAGTAGACAGGGGCTACATGACCTAGAATTATAATCTTCTGGATTGTGAGTTATGCTAATGTGTACTCTCTCCGTGTAAACAGGACGATGAGCTAGAATACAGCATGTGGCTACAAAATATGCCTCCAGTGTGCTGCGCTAAGCTGTTAGTAGCTTATGCCGGGGTCCAGGATACGGGAGGACTGTGGTGATCTGACATGTAGTGATTCTTCATCGTCTGTCAGTTGTCCTCCTCGAGGGGTCTAGAAACTTAACCATGTCAGATGAGAACATTTATATGCTACAATAAGTCTAAACATTCTTGCTGGATATTTAGCCCATGACATTCTCTCTTACATATTGAAAACTCATATTTGGTCTGATTTCAACCTAAAGTCAAAATTTGTTTCATTTAAGTTTTCAAATAATGGATCACAGCGTCCCAAATTCCTAGATCCATTTGTGCTACTTCAAGGCCTCTCTTCCATAGCATTTGCAATGGATAGAAGAATGTTGATAAATTCTAGCACAGTGTTTTGCATATAAGAGACCCCAGGATGAAGATCAGTTATACTAACTAATCTCTCCCAAGACCAAAGGCAAATCATAAAATCTACCTTTGCTTTGAAAGAATGGGATAATCTTCAAAAAAAGCTCAGGATTCAGACCAAATGTGAAATGTACATACACAAAAATGCATACAGATAGCACCCTTAAGGCTGAGGATTGAAAGAAAAGTAAGGTTTTTGAAATATATTTTAGACCATGATTATCAGCATTGAATTATTCTTTTCTAAACCATCAGTGGAATGTCTACTCTTTTTCATGGATGAACATTTGGTTCAATAGGAAACCTTCAATGACTCTAATATAGTCTAAAAAACATCCAATAAAATTTCAGTTGGATGTCACATTATTTAGAACACTGGCTAGATAATAGTGATGAGCTCTGTTGCATGTTATCTTCATAACCGAACACTAAGACTGCTGGGGGGAGTTATTCCCATTCATTTTGCAGAGTGAAAAACTGAGGAGATGGTTTTCTCATCTGTATGTAGCTACTAAAGGAAGACATTGGTATTGAAATTTTGGCTCTTGAATAGCTGTGTCAGACCTTGCTCATCCATTTCTGCTGCTTTTTTAAAGTAGAAAGTCATTTTAATGTTTTCAAAATTCTAGGCAACTCATTATGTGTTTTACCACAAATTCTAAGAGCACTTTAATAATTTACCTGTTTTTCAAAAGATGTGCCTAATTTAATGCCACTTCATATACTTATTATGACACATATGCTTTTTTATGACACTGATGTTTTTTCCCTCTAGGTCTAGAAAAAAATGCTCTTCAATATTTTATACCTTTTTATGAATATCATTTATGCTTTGCATGAATATTACATAGCCATTCATTTTATGTATGCTTTAATTTAATCCCCTAAAGCAAATAGATCCATTTCCCCTCATTTTAATGTGTTAAGATGATTATTTCATTGTAATTCACACTGATGGACTTGATTTGAAAAGCTGAGTGGTTGTTTTAGTGAAATGGTTTTGACAGTTAACAGCTACAGTATATTTTCTTTATTCTAGAATAATATGTCAGAGATTAAGTTTAAAACAAATTTCCCTAATAATAGAAATAATGAAAGAGTAATTGAATCATCAGCATTTACTTTGATTTTTCACCTTTCAGAACAAGTAGTGCAAAATCTAGACTCCACCACAATTGATGTAGTTTTCAAAAGCTTTATTTTTTTGGTTCATTAAAGGCTCCAGTCCTGCACTTGCACTCGAAAATGTTATGAGGCATAATTAAAGGCAAAAAGTTCAAACAAAGTACTGATACATGCTACAATGTGGATGACCCTAAAACACAGTATGCTAACTGAAATGCAAGTGATAGTATATGATTCCACTTTTATGCAGCGAGCAGTGAAAGGACAAATCTATAGGGACAGAGCGTAGATGAGTGGTTGCCAGGGGCTGAGGACAAGAATAAAGAGTAAATATAAACCAGCTCAAAATTTCTTTGGGGTGATGAGAGAGTTCTAAAATAAGAACTTGTGATGAAGATTTTTTTATGGTACAACTCTAAACATACTAACAATTATGTACATTTAACACAGGAATTCTAGGGTATGTAGATTACATCTCAAGAAAGCTTTACAAAAATAGATGTGTATTACAAATAGCTTGAGATAATTAAAACTGATTATCGAAATAAAAAATTCACTACTCAAAGTTACTGTGAAAGCTTGGGTTTATTTTTGTAGGACTGAATGGCTAGGAATTAGAATGTGGCAATGGAAGGACTTCTGGTTAAGATGGAGGTGTAGGTAGATATACTGTGCCTCTTCACACAACCAAAAGAAGGATAACAACAAATTAAAAAACCAAAAACAACCAGAACTGCCAGAAAATCAAACTGTATGGAAATCTGACAACCAAGGAGTTAAAGAAGAAACATTCGTCCAGAGCAGTAGGAGGGGCAGAGATGGGCAGCTGGGGTGGAGAGGACTTACAGCAAGGTGGCAGCTGGAGGACCAGGATGAGTGAGATGGCAGCCGGTGTACTGGGTGAGGTAGCAGCTGGTGGGCCGGGTGGTCCCACATTTGCATGTGGATAAACCAGAAGGAACAACTGGGGAGCAAGACAGACTGTGCAACTGAGGGTTCCAGTGTGGGGAAATAAAGGCTCAAAACCTCTGACTGAAAAAACCTGTGGGGGTTGAGGTGGTGGGAGAAACTCCTAGACTCACAGGAGAGTTTGTTGGAGACCCACAGGGTCCTAGAATGAACACAAACCCACCCACCCAGGAATCAGCATGAGAAAGGCCCAATTTGCTTGTGGGTAGTGGAGGAAGTGACTGAAAGCCAATGGAGAGCCGAGTAAGTGGCATTATTCCCTCTCGGACCCCTCCTCCACATACAGTGCCACAATGCAGTGACTTGGGCTGCCCTGCCCTGGCTCATACCTAAGACTCCACCTCTTACTATGTAACAGGCACATCAAGATGTAAAAATATGGCCCAAATGAAAGAACAGATGAAAGTTCCAGAAAAAATACAGTTAAGCGACAAAGAGAGAGCCAACCAGCCAACTCAGATGCAGAGCTCAAAACACTGGTAATCAGGATGCTCATGGAAATGGTTGAGTATGGTCACAAAATAGAGAAAAAAGTGAAGGCTATGAAAAGTGAAATAAAGGAAAATGTACAGGGCACCAACAGTGATGGGAAGGAAATCAGGACTGAAAACAATGGTTTGGACCAGAAGGAAGAAATAAACATTCAACCAGAACAGAATGAAGAAACAAGAATTCAAAAACATGAGGGGAGGCTTAGGAACCTCTAGGACAACTTTAAACGTTCCAACATCTTAATTATAGGGTTGCCAGAGGGAGAAGAGGAAGAGCAAGAAATTGGAAACTTATTTGAAAAAATAATGAAGGAGAACTTCCCCAATATGGCAAAGAAAATAGACTTCCAGGAAGTCTGGGAAGCTCAGAGAGTCCCAAAGAAGTTGGACGGAAGGAAGCACACACCAAGGCACATCATCATTACATTAGCCAAGATTAAAGATAAGGAGAGAATCTTAAAAGCAGCAAGAGAAAAGGAGACAGTTACCTGCAAAGGAGTTCCCCATAAGACTGTCAGCTGATTTCTCAAAAGAAGCCTTGCAGGCAAGAAGGGGCTGGCAATAAGTATTCCAAGTCATGAAAGGCAAGGACCTACATCCAAGATTACTCTATCCAGCAAAGCTATTATTTAGAATGGAAGAGCAAATAAAGTTCTTCCCAGATAAGGTCAAGTTAAAGGAGTTCGTCATTATCCAGCCCTTATTATATGAAATGTCAAAGGGACTTATTTAAGAAAAAGAAGATGATCAAAATTATGAACAGTAAAATGACAACAAACTTACAACTGTCAACAACTGAACCTAAAAAAAAACAAACAAAAAAACAAACTAAGCAAGCAACTAGAACAGGAACAGAATCACAGAAATGGAGATCACATGGAGGGTTATCAGTGGGGAGGGGGAAGGGGGAGAAAGGGGGGAAAGGTACAGGGAATAAGAAGCATAAATGGTAGGTAGAAGATAGACAAAGGGAGATTAAGAATAGTAGAGGAAATGTAGAAGCCAAAGAACTTATATGTATGACCCATGGGCATGAACTAAAGGGGGGAATGTAGGTGGATGGGGGGTACAGGGTGGAGGGGAATAAAAGGGGGACAACTGTAATAGCATAATCAATATAATATACTTAAGAAAAAAGAGAAAAAAATAAAATGAAGAAAAAGAATATAATGATGGCTCTTCTCTGTTGGAGTAATGTAAATTAAAATGAAAATAAGCACATGAACTTTAACCGTTTGAGTCCCAAGTAGCACGATCGCGCTGCTGACAATCCCCCCTGGGACTCAAACGGTTAAAAAAATTCACTATTCACTGGAGAAATGCAAGTTTCAACACATCATCAATATTGTATTGTGTATTCACCACCCCAAGTCAACTCTCCTTCCATCACCATTTATCCCCCCCACCCCCTCCCCGTACCCTCTTGGGAGCTTTTTCTATGCACATTTGTGTGCACACGCACACAACTATATAGACTTTTAAAACTGTAAATGGGATATACACTATACTTAATATATGATTGCTTCTCCATTAGGTATTCCTAAAATCACCTCTTTTTAGAAATCTGTTTATTTTTCTAGTGGATTCTTTAGATATACCATAATTTATTTGAATATTTCCCTATGATGGACATATGGCTCATTTCCAAATTTTCAGGAAGAAAAGATGCAAAGAAAACTTTTGAACACAGATCTTTGTGCCCTTGTGTGGATTCTATGGGACAGAGTAGTGTAGGGGAGAGCTGAGTTGAAGCACTGCTGTGACAGACTCTGCTAAATTGGCCTTGGAAAATGTGTGGTCCACCTGCTCAATGGAAACTAAAGTTGGATGAAACAGAGCCTTGACTTTCTGGTGTTTGCCTTTGACATTGCCTCGTTCCCAGTGTTTTCCTCCCTTCTACTCTAGCTCTGCCTGCCTTGGCCTGCTTACAAGGTGCTCTTCCCTGCCTTGGAAGTATCAAATCACAGGGTTTCTTGCATGTGCCAGAAGCTGGTAGATAGCGCTTACAGCCGTGCTGATGGCTAAGGCTCCCACGTGCCCTTGAAGTATATGAATCACGTGGGTGCTCTCAGCAGGACTGTGCACCCTGATGTATGGGGAGTGGGGCAGAGTGGAAAGAGGAGATGGATGGAGTGCAGGATCGTCCTGGTGAAAGGGTTCAAACTTTGTAATCCTCCATCTTCTAAAATATTCATGTACCTGAAGATGTCCTTGTGTTTTACTTAAGGACAAAGACAGCGATCACCTGCTGAAAATGTGAACGTCTGACTTGAAGGGTTATAATGCATACAATGACTTGGCTTTATGTCTCTCATTTTTAGAACACTTTGTTATTTTGGTAAATGAGAATTATACATCATTTAAAACTGTCTTCATTGATTTGATTCATTTTTTTCTCCATATGAAGTGCAGGAGTTAATAGTCTGCCCCTTTACTGACATAAGATATTGTTTTAAAAATTACTTTAACTTGTCTAAATCTTGGAGACTGGTTTAATAAATTATGGTATATCTACAAGCAAGAATAATCTATTGCCAATAAAAGTCAGGATTCAAAGAATATTTAATGACATGGGAAAATGTTCATGATATATTGTTTAAACATTAAAAGCTGGTTAAAAGTAGAATAGCTAATGTGATTCCAAGTTTGCAAAATATAGAGATGCACAGGGAAAAAAAAGACTAAGAAGGTATAATAAAGATTTTAACACTGCTTGTCCTTGGAGGATGGGATTACAAATGATTTTTCAAAGTCACTTTTGTTGAACCTTTGGGAAGTTTTTACTTCCTGTACAAGGATACGTGGATGGCTTTTGTAATGAGAGAAAATAACTTGTTAGCAAAATTATTTTGACTATTTTCCTTGCCTTCCTGGGGATCTGAAACTCAATTTCTTGATATTAAACACGGAGCAGATCTACAGAGAAAATTCAGTGAGATCACCAGGTTGCTGCTATTGTCTGATGCACGTAGGGAGGTGGGTCAATTTTGCCTTATTTCTCCCACCAGGCTCCAGCGTTTCAGGAAGGTCCCTGACTGACATCAAGGTCGAACATCGAAGTATGGAGGTCTATTTTTCTGGGTTCAGTGGGCTGGCTAGATTCAGCTACGGGGGTGCCTGCATCTGCTAGGACCCATCCTGTGGGACTGGTAGGACCCTGCAGTTTCCAGAGAAGATTTCAGGAGAGTGTGAGAGGGTCAAGTGGAGAAGCCTTGGACAGTCTAAAAACCTTAGGGGAGGTTCAGGGCCCCAGGCAAATAGAGTGGGGCTCTCAGAAGAGCTCAAACCTCAGAGGGAACTGTGACCAGGCAGAGTGATTAAACAGAAGATCCAGTTGACAATTAAGATAATAAGCCAGGCCTAAAGGAAGGCCTAACCAAGAATGGATAGATGCAGGTGGCTCTCCAGGTGAGTGAAGGGCTGGAAGAAAAATGCATGTTTTCTCCAAGTGTCCACTAGGTGGCAGAACCTTTCCTACTCTAAGAATTTGAGTCTTAAGGGACTTCCAGATACTCGGGTTTTAAGAGAGGGCTGGTTAAATACAGGTTCCCGGACCCCTTTCCAGAGCTTCCAATTCAGTAGCCCGGGGTGGGGCCTGGGACTCTGCATTTCTAAGAAGCTCCAGGTGTGGCTAGTGCCACTGGTTGGTGAACTGTGAGCACCGTGAAACGCATGATCTCGGACTCTGGGAAGGAGGTGGGCAGGAGGAGGGTGTGGTCCTCATGCTACACTATCAGTTCTAATTGTGACAGAAACTCCAGGGAGGGGTAGTGTGGAGATAGAGGGTGGCTTGAGGAAGGGAATGGGGCCACTTGCTTCTGGATGGAAATAGCCTCTGGTACTAAAACAGATTCGAACTGTGAGCTCCACAGCAGAATGGAAGGGCTTCAGAGATCTCATTCCAGTTAAAGATGTTACCAACCAATTTCATTAAGATGACTGTGTAGCAGATAGGAGCACAGGTACGTGCAGATGAAAAAGAAAGCAGAATTCAGACCAAAACGAAAACCAAAACATTAGATACATAACAAAAAATAAGCCTGAAGGAAAACATTAAGAATACTATAAAGCACAAATCAGTGGTTCTCGAATTAATTTTAAAGAAATATCCTGTTCATTATGGCTCAGTACATGGTTCTGCACAAGACTTTACGTAGCTCTGGCCTCATATGACTGACAGGTAGATTTGGTCATACCCAACTGGTCTATATCCTGGTCAGCGAGGTGAATCCACTGATCATGCATTCGAAGGTCAGTGGCAATGTCGAATTGCTATAAAAGTTTTTGAAGCTTATTCTCAGTTTCTGTACTTGCATCAATAGAGTGGTCACAGTCATAGTCTGCAGAAGAACCTCTGTCCACAAATCACACTTTACAGGCGCACTGGTCCAGACTGGCTAGATGGCTGCTTTGGGAGATGGGCTTGTTATACAATGTCAAACAGTCAATTTGTTCTTTTGACTCTTGCAATGCAGATCTTTAACACTTTTGTATCCTTGAAGGCTGTTTAGTTCTTATCAGTTCCATTTGGGGTCCTTGAAATGGGGCTACCTGGATGTTCTTGCAGCGCTGCTGCTGGTTCTTTAAGCTTGGATGTCAATGACAACGTCCTCCACAGAGTAGGCACTCAATAAACACTGATGGGGTGAATGAAAGGATTTATAGCCCAGGTCTGAGATATCAAGCATGCTTGGGGGTTAGACAGGCATATCCAGGAAATAAGTGACCAGTGTAAATGGACATCAAAATAGAACTTTCCTCACGGTCACTCTCTAGAGGTAGCAGGTGAGCAGAGCAGGTGGAGAAGAACCAAGTCCAAAAGGAAAGAGCGATGAATCGCATTGTTTCCCTGGCCTCACCGGTAAATACAGGTCTGCGCTGTGGGTGAGTGAGTTTCAGTCGGTCAGGTTCTTGGGCCGTGTCAATGCAGGCCTCCTGGGGGCGTTTTCATATCGAGCCAAGGCATTGGCTCACGTCCGTGCCAAGCTGAACCCTGGTTAGTCTGGAAACTACAGGAAAGTTTAAGTTTTTTTCCCTTTAATACTAGATTCTTGAGGAAGAACTTTAACAATTTATTTACAGTATCTTACATAATTATTACATAATTCTCAGACTTTCAGTAGAAGAGAGCTGAATGATTGCAAAATCAACTTTAACCTCCCTGAAATGTCATGCCCCACCCTCCACTCGTTTGTCCTGCCCTCCCTCCCTGCTCCTCACCGGGCGGGCACACAGTGCAGCCCAAGGAATTGATGTGATTTAATGATGCAGAACTAATAGTAATGATCACAGTAATGATGACAGCTGCTGTTTAGAGAGCACCGTATGAGAGGTATTATGTTAAATGGTTACACACATTCTTATTTAATTTTTAACACCAATCACATCAGTTTGCTTAAGGACAGAAATTTGAAGAGCTGGGATTCCAGCCCAAATATATCAGACTCAAAAATGTGGTCCTAACCCCTGTATCACACTTATGGTCTTGAATCCAAACAAAGACTCTTTCCTTTTGCTTTAAGGTGTGCCAACAAACTGAAAAGTGTACCGTGCAGGGAACTCAAGATCCCCAAGGCCGATCTTTCTCGTAAACGACAGAGACAAACATGGTCCTACGATCGAATGAACAGAACGAATAAATACGGGTAACCATGCTGAACAAATAACATTTCATTAGCGAGGTCCTTAGATCACGAGGACACTGCATTTTCTGTCGGCATTTCCTGTAAACCAAGGGCTGGCATGGTTCCGATGCCGGCGCATAATGTCTGAAGACACAATCTGGTGACAAATGCTGGGACTACATCTCAACCGTGTTCAAAGAAATGTGCCTGCACACACAGAGACTCACCCTGTCCGATATCCCGCCCCCTTTGAAAAAGCTTATGTTGCTCCTTTTCTAAATATCCCGTTCAATTTCTCAACTCTCCTAAGTGATAAAGATAAGGGACAAGCACAAATCTTCCCAAAGAGAACGCGGATAGCTTTGACCGCTCTCCAATCAGAGCTTACACCATATTTTATTATTATTTTTTGATAGTCCTATTTTCATGGGAAACCATCTACACACTCAGCTTCCCAGTTCCAACTGGCAGTTCTTGAAGGATTTCCAGAAAAGCTAAAGGACCAGCAGTTTTACTTTTCTGGAGAGGGATAAACAGTGACATGTTTTCATGTTCAAGTTAGAAGAGTTTGCAAAAGTCCTTTGTGGCTCATATATAGGAGTCTTTACAAACTTTCATTAATATCTTGTATGTGATCGCCAAATTTGCAAATACCCAATTTAACGTTTTATTATGAGTCAAAATCCTTCCAAGGAAAAACAAAAGCCTTTTAAAAAAAATGCTAAACTGAAACAGAATGGGAAGTTGCATGAACTTGGGCATTTAAAGACATGAATTAATTTCTCAGACATTTGAAGACTAACTTAAGAAGCAAAGATTTTGGGAACCCTAAGACAATAAAGCGATCAGCATGAAGACATCTGTCAGGGTGAGGGCAGCCTGGGGTAAAGACCTGTTACATCTAATGCAATCAGGAACTTAGGCTGGTGCAACATACTTTTTATGAGGTGACAATCTCCTAAAACCATAATCTTGCCTTTCAGGATGATGACACAAGGATTTAACGAGTTAAAAAAAGCCAACTTAAAACCTCTCTTTTGAACGTGAATTGTCTATTCAGTTTACTTTGAGATCCTTTAGCTGCTGGCACAATCGGGAAAAGAAATGTACACACACAGGCACACACACGTACACGCATTTCAGAGCAAGTACTTGGATCACGATGGCAATCTCTGTTTCTGCTCAGACTCAAAAACAGAATTAAAGCCAAAACTAACAACTCTTCCGCTAATTAGAGAAACACAAGTGTCTTCTTCCCAAGTGCCCAATACAACGTGAAACGGAAATTAACTGTTTTCCTTTGGAACCCCCTTATTTATTTATGTTTAAAAGAAGATCTGGGGATAAAGCACGGCATCACAGAATAGTTGGGGGACACACATAGGCACTACACATTGGAATGCATGAAGACTGAGCACACAGTCACAACAGAGAATTTGTTTCCCTTGTGGAAACACTTGGTACGGTGTAATAAAAATCTGGTTACCTTTACATTTCTTCTCTTCCGTTTGGAAGGTCTGTGCACTTGGGATACTCTGATCATTCACATCGTCATGGTCCAGATGGAAAATTGAGCTAGTCCAAGTGGTCTGGATGAGGTGCGGCGAGGACTGTTCATTTTTCAACGTGCTGTGCCTCTCCGAATGGTTCTTCCTATGCAGGCAGGCTTCGGACATTCCTACTAGCTTCCAGTCGGGTTCTCGGTCTGGACAGTGCTTCGGTTTGTCCCAGGCTGGAAGGCCATTTTCTGGAGGGTTGAAAAACATGAGATGATGAGCTGTTGGCATTGTCAAGATTTTGCTGAGATGCAGTTCTGGAAGGCAAGTTGTTTCTCAATTCCTTTGGGCTGATGGTATTCACATGCATCTCTGCTTGACGGCAGTGATAAGATGCAGAATTTGTCAGCCTTGGGCGTATAGCCACCACAGTTGGATTGCCTGTAGGAGCAATCAACACATTCCCCCGCATTTTTAGCGCCAACAAAGACATTAGTTCCTCCCCAGGAAGGCTGTACTTTCTCCAGTCCCGCCTCCCCAGCAATGGCCTGAGAGCACGTTTACACCAATGTATATGACTGCTTAGGTGACCATTTGAGGTCTGGGAGGTCAGGGCTGGTCGGAAACACTGTTCAGATCCTGAGGACACACAACATCCAGGATTCAGCCTTGTTTGACTTGGGTTTTATCACAGGCTGACCTGAGGGGCACCCTGGTGCTTAAGTGGGATGTGTTCACGTGGCTACCCTGAGTGACAACTCTGTTCTCCTTCCACTTCTGATGGCCTAAAGGAAGGAGGCTAGGTCTTGTATGTGGTTTCAATGTAGTCTCGAGTTGGCAATGAGATCTGATGAAGGACCGCAGGTGGTACTTGAGTTGTGGGGTGAATGGAGAGCCCCAGGGATAGATCTCTTTGACTGAGGTAAAGGCAGTTAATTATTTATGTATCTGATGTTGCTTTTTCTATTCAGTTGAGAGGGACTTGAACGTCAGTCCTCTAGAAAAAGGGGGAAAATGGAAATATATAATGACAACTTCCTCACACTAACCTTCTCTAGGGGTGAGTTTTACCTCCTTAATATCTTAACTGTACATGGATATGAAGTAGAAAATAAAAATGAGCAAGCTAATATGTATATTTGTATTTGTATAGACATTAAAACATAATCCATCTGGTCATTCATATTTCCAGAAATTCTTAGGCTGCTATCTGTCAAAATGAGAAAAAATACAATATAAACACAGTTCTACTTTTAAAGTGATCACATACAGTGATTTAAAGGCTATAATTTATAAGTAAATTATTTTATGCTGCATTTACCAAAGGACTATAGGTATCCATATTAGAAAGATAAGTCCATCCTGATCCATGTGTGGTACTAGACATTGTAAGCTGTTTTCAAACACTTAAAATGATTTTTAAATTATTTAATGCAAGGGTTAAAAACAGTTCAGGTTTCTATAAGCACCCTCTGCAAACCTCCTAGGTGTCTTCAGTTGATGTTGGTTAGGATGGGTCCTCTAAAAGTATAATCTACTCTCAGTTACTTTTGGAAGATACACTTACTCTGCTGGGTCTCCAGGTTCCTATGTGAAAATTCTGGTACCCGGTACTCCATCCCAACTCCCGGAGAAGACTGTGAGCAACCATGACAATAAAGTCATAATATGATTTCTTTGTCACAGTAAATGGAGCTGCTGTGCTTGAAATATCCTGCCTTGGCCAGTAAGCAACAATCTCTTTTATTTAAAGATTTCATTTATTTAATTTTTAGAGGGAAAGGAAGGGAGGGAAAAAAGAGAGGGAGAGACACATCGGTGTGAGAGAGAAACATCGATGGGTTGCCTCTCATATACACCCTAACTGGGGATTGTGCCTGCAACTCAGGCATGTGCCCAGACTGGGAGTCAACCCAGTGACCTTTCTGTCTGTGGGATGACTCCCAGAAAACTAAGCCATACTGGTCAGGGTGCAACAATCCCTTTTAAAAAATCGTACAATGTAATAGGTTTTGGATGTAACATTTGCTCTTATTCAGAGAAGAGCCCTGAAAATTCCCTCTGTACAGAGAGCTGTGCCGGGCATTGTATGAGCTCAGTTAAATAAACATGGGGCCTTTCTCCTAAGAGTTTCCAAGGCATTCTTCAGTGCATGGTCTGGACTCAGCCATGCCAGCTACTGGTGCAATTACGGGCATTCATGCTCACAATCCATTAAGAGAAAACAGATTAAGATCTTGGGAGACTGTATTGCATTTCAGACTAAACATATCTGTGTAGAATCTATTCAGGTACCTATTATCCATGAGGGTTTTGAGGTGCTCATGAACTGAATATGAAGTTACTGAATGCAAGAGTTAATTCTGTGCCTAAAGAGACTCATTTTGCTTCTACAGACATGAACAGCCTTCTCACTCTTGCATGTTCTTGTGATGTCTACTTTAGTTTCTGGGACTCTCTAAGTCCTTGGCAAACTGCATCCTGTAAAGCTCCATTTGAAGCAATGTTAAAGTTTTCACACTATTTTGTAAAACCCCCAATATTTCATTGTTTTTTCCTGCAGAAAATTAAGAAAATTGGTATTCATTTCCCTGCCTGAACAGAAATTAAGAAATACAGCCAAACTGGGTTGTCAGTGCTCCCTGTGAAGGGAGCTAGTGAATGTGCTTGGATGAGAGATGCCCAAAGGGACTCCACCCAAGGGGACAGTTCCTTCTTAGAGTATGGCCTATTGGAGTGTGCTCAGCTTTTCCCCTGGGCCAGCAGAGCGGGTTTTTTTCTAAGTAAGGGGCTGTATTAGAGGTGAGGCAGGGGATAGGATTGCCTTCTGTTTTCCTAAGAAAAGAGGCCAAGATGGTTTGGGAAAAGTGCTTCATTCACAGGAGGTATTTATGAGCTCATAATTACTGTCTGTAATTACATTCATGATAATGATATTCAGATTCCATTGCTTAATTGGCAGGTTTATAGGTTGAGGACACTGCTGGGAAACCTGGGGGCTGAGAAGTTCTGGGTGGGTCATGGGGAAACTTCAGGGGGATTTATTTAAGTGACACTCTTGATTCTCATCCTCTCCCAAATGGGGATAGGGGCAGATAACAATTCCTATCCCATTCCCAAGGAGCGAAAAGAAACCTCCTACACCAGGCTCCTTAAATCCTGCCTACTGGGTATGCTGTCATTGGTACAAATGTAAGTTACCCCCACACACGTTTGCTTGGCAATAACGGTTTCCAGGCATTTCCTGTTATTTCTATGTCTCCTGCTCACATCCTTTGGTTCCCTCCAAACTCAAACCAGTGAGGTATTTTTTAGAGGGATTAAAATATCCAAAGGCTAAGTCAGTGACTCTTGAACTCTGATGAGGTGCTGTTAAAGAACACAGCGACCAGGCTTGTGGAACTAGCGTGGGGCCTGTACATTTGTGTGTCCACTAAGTTCCCCAGCTGATTCGGGTAAAGCAGAGTTTGAGATCCACAGGGTTAAGAAAATCTAAGGTAAGAAAACAAATTATTGGCAAGTTTAGAGTATGTGTGCAATCTCCTTCTCAGACTCTGATTTTTATATAGTTTTGGAGTAAATATGTGTTGTAATTAAAAATTTATCAATTGTTTTGAGACCTACGGTGTTAAGCACTACAAGTCAGATGTTAACTATATGGATGTAACAAAACTTCACTCCAAAAGCCTGTTGTTTTGAGCATGATCAGGGATACAATGTGCACAGTAGAAGAAATACATCTTTTTTTTAAAAAAGGGGGGATTCTAGAAATGATCATATTGTGGTCAGCATATGAAATATAAATTCTTTGCTCTTTAATGGATCTCAGCTAACATCTGGCTTTTAATACTTCACATTCTAGCACTAAGATACTTAACCAATTTAATTTGTCAGTTACGATGCAAATAATAAAAAGTAGAATCAAAGAAAATAACAAGGTAGGGACATGTGGACTATGACTAAAATAACTTCTCCACACCGGCCCGCGTGTCTCCAGGGAGTTCAGGTGGGAATGACTGAGTCTGTGTTAGATTCTAGCGGCCTTGAACCACAGGGCTCTGCTCCAAGGGGTCTTTGGCAGAGGAGAAACAAACATACATCTCATCAACATAACGATCTACAGCCCATCTCTGGAAATTTCATTAAAGATGATAGGAAAGAAATCTGTCCATCAAAAAAGGGAGAATTATATTAAAATATTCAAGTGTTTCAGGACACCAAAGCGAGCTGACCCCCTAGGAAAGAGCCAAAGCAGAGGAAGTAGGATTATGATAATGGGGTCAGGAAGGGTCAGCGGAGCAGGCAGGGTTTATGGTGCTCATCATAACAGGGTTCACTTTGCCTGAACAGGCCATCGTGTGAGGTATGAGACCCCGAGCCACAGTCTGTATTAGGGGAATAGTATACAAAATGCTTTACAAACTCAGGGAATGGGTAGAATTATCACTACATGACATCAGGCTATTACGTACGGTGTCTCTAATTTCTCAGACTTATGTCCCTATCAACCTATTTTTATTTGTGGACTCATGCAGAACCGGAGACTAATATTTGGCTGATATTGAGCTAAACACTTAAAAAAATTTTATCCTCGTGGGTGGACATTTTTTCATCCCTTTTTAGGAGAGAGAGACAGAGAGAGAGAGACAGAGAAAGAAACATCAATTGGTTACCTCCCCTATGTGCCCCTACTGGGGAGGATCAAACCCACAACTTGGGTATGTGTCCTGACCCGTAACTGAACACATGAACCTTGGTTTATAGGCAATGCTCCAACCAACTGAGCTGCACTGGCCAGGGCTGAGCTAGACACTGTTATTCGTCTTCAGGAACATCCCAGAAAATACATAGTGGTATACTGCTTGATTGACAAGGAACTAAAATTCACAGCACTTCATCTGCTCTCTTATATCTTGTGTGTTGGTTAACTGATTTGTCTCATTCTTTGACTTGACTTGATGAGTAGCCATTGGCCGATGAATAGCTATAATTTGATTAGTACTTTGAAAGTTCTTTATTAACCATGTTCATTGTCATATTCAATTTTCTCAATTACTCATTATATTCACCACTGGTCTCCCAGCTTTCACTTTCAGCCACCAACAACCCGTTGTCTGCAGAGCAGCTGGAGGAAGCTTTTAAAAATGTACATCAGAGCATATTTCTCTTCCACTTAAAATCTTCTGATGACTTCCCTCCCATCCATACCAAAATAAAGTCCTAAGACCTCCGGACTGATCCCTCCTGTCCTACTGAGCCCCTCTCCATGGCTCTGTCCTTGCACTCTGTCCTTTGACCACAGGGGTTTCTAACCTGTGAGCTTGTGCCCACAGCTCAGCGTTTTTGCAGAAGCTCTTCTCTCTGCTTGGAGCACCTCTCTCCCAGCCCTTATATAACCAACCCCCTCCTGATGTACCAAGAGCAGTCACCAGGATCCAGCCCTTTTCTTCTTTTAGGTGAAGGTTGCATTTGCCCTTTTTAAGGACCTATCAGGGCTGCATTTCTCAATGATATAATTGAAAATGAAAAACCAAATGGGTTGGACCAGTGTGTGGGCCGGGAGGAGGCTGTTTCAGTGGAGGGAGAGGAGCGGGGCACTGGAAGACCTGAGCTCCATCCAGCTGAGGAGTCTAATCTTGGGAAAATCAACTCCCCTCTCTAAGCTAGGCCTCACTTTTTTCACTTGTAAAACTACAATCTAATATTGCTCAAGGGATTTTAATAAGGATCAAGTGAAAGAATGTAAGTAGAAGTATTTCGTAATTAAGTGCTATTCAGGCGTAGATAGAGCTGTAACTATTTAATCTATATTATGCATGTGGCCATATGTTTCTCTTTCTACCCAAAGGAAAAAATACTATTAATAAAACAATGTTACTTTTATTAATAAAAAAATTATGCTTAGTGCATATAGCTCCCTTATCCTCACCACCACCACCACCACCACCATCATCACCACCATCACCACCATCACCACCATCATCACCATCACCACCATCACCACCACCACCACCACCACCACCACCACCACCATCACCACCTGGGCCTAAACAGAATCTTTGTAGAGAGGAGGTTGTTCTGGATGATCTCTCGCCTCCTTTTGACCCCCTTCCTATCCCCTCTCTTCCTCCTCCTGAGTACTTGCTATTCTCAGGTTGTCCTGTGGGTGCTCAAGTCCCCACTGTGGGCAGGTCACCTACTCATGAATCTCTTTGTGACCTTAGGCAAGTTACTGTACTTCTCTGTTACTTCAGTTTCCTTGTCTATAAGATTAAGAACATACCATTGTGATGACTAAAGAGGTTACTACACACAAAGGTCTTGGCCTCATGAAGTGTTAGCTCTTTATTTATGCTTCCAATGCCTCCTTCCTTTGTCCCATCCTGCAAACTCAAGTCTCCTTTCAGCCTGATCATCAAAGAACATCTCCAAAAGAAAAGAATTTGAAAAATGGCTTCACATCACTATGTGAGGGCTGAGAACCTGGGAGGGCTCATCCCTCCTAGCAGAAGCTGTGTTTTAGAATGGACGCCAGGACAGCGTAGGGCCAGGCCCAAGGAATGAACGTCTGGGATTGGATCCCCGTCTGCTGTGCGAGGCAGGGGGAGAGGCATTTTGGTGCGGTGGGCGTTTCCTTTCTGGCTGGCCTGCCATCACACCTGGCTTGCTCAGCGTGCTGGGTCAGACAACACAATGATGAAGACAGAGGTCTGATCCCGACTCAGCCTTCAAGGCCCAGCTTGCTGTGTGAGCTTCCTTGAAAGCATCCATCTACCCTCCAAACTCTCATAACACTCTCCATGTATCTTCCTCCCTCCATGTGCTACTTTTTACTTCATGATATAATCATTTGCATACATGTGTAATTTCCTCATTCTAGGGTGTAACGCCAGGCAATTGGGGTGAGAGGGCAGCTAGGCTGGCCCTGTTCCAGGAGCAATGGGGGGGGTAAGCTGAATGGACACAGTGGGGTCTAGAGAGAGGCTCAGAGGGGTCAGGTGAGGCAGACACACTGTTCCCCTGCCTGAGGGCTGGCCACCGCCACCTCACAGTGCCTAGCACCATGTCCGAATTAATATTTATTGTCCCCTACTAATCTGGTAACTTTGGAAATGGAAAACAACATCCTTGGCACACTGGCAACTGAATAGGAAGGACTCACTACTACTAAAATCGATTCAATGCAGATTTTCTGCTATGAATAGTATGCCCTTCCCGAAACTGCTAGTGCAAATGGAAGCTGCTTTGCTTTCTAGAGGCGGGATAGCGTGCCAGTGGATAAGAACATGGGCTCTGCTAGTCAAGGCTCCAGTTCTGGCTTTGCCATTTATTAGTTGTATGACTGTGGGCAAATTGTTCTCCTTGTTTGGATTTCTCTCCTAAATATCTATATTTGTTTCTGTCTCTTCTGTAAGGCAAGAACGTGCCTGGTTCTGCCTGCATTACGTCAATGGTGTCTACTCCTTTTTTACCCATCTCTCAGGTCCTACAGCTACGAGCACTCACATAACAATGCCAAGAACTAGGCAGTGTGTCTGGGATTTGAACCAATGAGAAAATAAGGGTGGAGGGAGGTTAACTGATTCTCGTGTTTCTATTTAGAATGTGTTACAATGTACTGTAATTACTAATGTGCCTATTTAGGTTGGTGGGACTTAACAGCTGGGATCATGGTTTGTTGAGCGACTACCCAGTATGCAGCATGGGGCCTGGTCCATTCATGAATGCTCACTGCCCTGAGTGGCATTGACTTAAACTTGGCAGCTCTCTTCTCCTCTCAGCCCAGTGGGAAATGAAAATTGCTGAGGAGCTTTCCCATTTTTGTCTTTGTTCTATCCTCCCGCTTCTCAGCTAAGTGCCCTTGCTCACTATCTTCTCTAGGCCCCCATATGGTTTCCCCAAAACTTGTCTTTGCTTCCTCCTCTTTCCAAGTGCTACATGTCTGTGGCTATTTCAAGATCTGCAGCAGAGGGCTCTAAAGAAACTGGATGCTGGGGTTTGAGGAGGTGACACTAATCTTTTATTTGAAAATTTATAAATGAATGGATGAATGAATAGATGGATGGATGGATAGATGGATAGATGGATGAACAAATGGATGGATGGAATACTGAGGGACATGCAATGTGCTTGAACATTGCAACAGGGATGTACACTTCTGGAGAACGACTGCACTGCTTTACTCTGAAGACTTTATAAACTAGGATCTGCTGAGGCCCTCGCTCAGCTGTTGTCTGGTTACATGAAATGTGTCCTCAGACATATTTTCTCATAGGCATAGCCTTGCAAAATCAGCCTCTTTGTTCAGGTGGGCTGCTTTCCATTGCTATATGGTTTTGTCTTTCTTTTACTGGGCACCTGCCTATTTTCCCTCTTGCTGAGACTGGCCTTCTCTGTCCCTGTGTGCAGATGAAGTTAAGTTTGCTATCACAGAGGGTTTCTCTTGTTTCATTGGCAGGGTTTCTCAGTCCATTAAGTGAGTGAGATCTGGGAGCTGCTAAGAGAGAAACAAATCTTTTCCTTATCTGGCTGCTCCCACTTCTCCAGTTTTCCTGTCTATTCCATTAGGCAACCACCATCCAAATGAAAAACAATCATCATAGCTATAGAAACCTCAAATAATTATTCTGAAACTAGACACTACAATGATAATCTCTTGATAATAAGTTAAAACCATTAATTTTATTTTACAAGTATGTGTGTAGAACCTTTAAATGCATATTAATCTATTTTAAAGTTTAGCATAAAACAAAGCTAAAAGATCATGGTGGAAACTCCACTTGGCATTTCAATGCATGGCAGTGACCAAGTTCATGAACAAGATCTTATCATTATTTAACCACACACGAACAAGTTGACTGCTGGAACACTGACCAGGGCCCCAAAGACTGGGAAAGTACTTTCCAGAGGACACAATGGAATCCTCCCCTAGGAACGGTCACTTGGTTTTCCATAATTCATACCGATTTAATCAGAGAAGCCTCAGGTCGGATGACTCAACCTTAGAGGTAATTACTCTAAAGGCCACAGAGATTCCATTTAGGATATTAGGAAGGCTACGGCTGTCACAGAAATGTTCATATTAAAGAGCCACAAATGCACATAAAAGGGAACAGATGTTTACTGCCAGGATTAGATTTCTCCTGTATGAAGTTCAGATCATAATGTTTATTCTTGTTGCCAGCCTGAACCCACATTTTTGAAAAAAACATAAGGTAGCTTATAAGAGTGGCCCCATTTTATGTTCCCAAAAGTGAGATACCCCTTCTCAAAATAGGAAATGCATGTGAATCCTTTCTCACTTTGGAAACCAGAACTGGGGCATAATTTGTGGATAAAGAATAAACTTGGAGATTTACTTTCTCAGAGAGAAAGACGCAATGTAACTTTTAGGTGCCAGGATCAATTTTATACATCACACCGTAAAGGGAGTCTCATTACTTGGCTGCAAAGCACACACACTCTTTCCATAAAGTACACTCAGGGCTTAACAAAACGGACAAAAATATCTGCTGGTGTCAGTAAAGGAGAGCGGCATCTAGGCCTACAGATTCCCCTCCTCTGGGTTTTCCTGGAATCTCACCGCCATCTTCCATGTATATATTTTTGTGCAAATAAGTAGCTAGGGTAAAGATCAATGCAGACTTCACCTGGGGAGGGAACATTTCCATCTGGAGCATTTGGCTTTTCCTTTGGTTCAGGAGTGGAAATGCTGCCACAGTATGTGCTTCTTCCTCACTCTTGACTGTGTAGCGGGCAAGCTTTCAGACAGGTGAGCAGTGATTGAGGGAGGGAGCTTCGGGGACTGTTTTTGGGCCCTGGTGATAAGACAACCCTGGTAGGGTGTGTGATGCTCCCTAGGAGGGTCGGGCTGAGCATTGGCCCCTCAGAGGTCTTGGCCCAGCAGCAGAAGCGGTGGTGGGAAAGATCATTCAGCATGGCGGAAGGTCAACCGTTTGGTGCAGTCTGTTCTGTGATGTTTTCACAGTGTGGGAGAATCAAGAGAAGTAGGTGAGGTTTCTACTGTCTTTTTTCAGACCTTTTTGGTTTTCTCTTAAACTTTTTAATTAAAATAGAGCTGGCGAGCCTGGGGTTGGGGGGGGCATCTGGCAATGATTCCCCACAGGCCTGCTCCTCTCCAACCTGCTTGCCCCAATAAGGGTCAGGTGTGCCCCCATGTGACCTCCATCCTCAAATGACTTGTGACTTTCTAAGTGCAGTCGAGGACTCTTGGCATCTGTGTCACCTGGGAGCTTGTTAGAAGTGTGGGATTCTGGCCCTAGAATTGGTGAATCAGAACCTGCATTTTAATAAGGTCCTTGTGTGATTTACAGGCACACTGATGTCTGACATGCTGTCCTGGGGACACGGTGTCCATATAAAGTAGACGGGATTTGTTAAATGTGTGGTTGCCCAATTTAAAATATTTACTACATGGGGGAGATTTTTCCTATTTAGGAATCAGAGGGAAAGTAGGGTTTGATGGATTGCAGGTTAGGGATGTGAAAAGGATGGACATTTGATGTCTTTATTTCCTAAACGGTTAGTTGGTAAATTTGGTTTATGAAATGGAAAAACCCCAAACAGCAAGAATTATGATTACAATTTCATCTTTTTTAAGGTTTCCCTCTCTAGAGACAGCTGACAAAATAAAAGAAATAGCTAACATTTCATGTGTGCTTCCTATATGACAGGCGCTCATTCTGAACACTTTAAATTTAATCTTCACAAACTGGGGCACAGAGAGGTTGAACAACTTGCCCAGGGTCACACAGTAACTAAACGACCAAGTCAGGATCTGAACTCAAGGAGGTCTAGCCAACCAAGTCACCCTTACCTGTCTATGGGAAGTCTACTCCAAATGACTTAGTTGATCATCACAGGAAAGAGAAGTAAATTCTGGGGACTAAAATATATAGTGAAAGGTTTGAAATACAGAAAGTGAAGCACAGAGAGGTCAGTTTCTTACTCAAAGTAGCCCAGATAGAAGAAGAGCTGAGATGGGTCTTCTCATTCTTTGTCCTATGATCTTTTAATTGAAAACATATGGTTTTTAGTGTACAACAGGGATTTATTGCTCAATCTCAACACCCTTTCAAGTTCTGACATTTTCACTCTCTACCTCAAACACTAAGGACTGTTTTTCTAATTAAAATGTCTTTTCTTCCAGTAAATTTATCAAACAAGAGACAGCTGTGCATGGAGTGATTCTGTTTCCCACACTGGCTGCTGGTGATGATTTTTCAAAAAGTTAATGTTTATGATGGTACAGACTCTGCCTCCAAGTGGCTGAAACACTTATAAAAAAAGGCAAAAATAAGCAAACAACGAAAACAACCAAGCTAAGAAAGAATCAATTTGTTTTCTAGCTGCCCATCTGAAAGTTTAAAAGGCCACTAAATAATTTGGAATTCACAAAAGGATAATTTCATTCTGAGGTTGTGATAGTGAGAGCTAACCTTTGTAGAAGGCCTACTGTGTGCCAGGCATGGTGCACCTGGGTTTTATTTAGGCATCATACCAATGGCTGTGAGGGAGGTATTGTTACTAGTCCACTTCACAGGTAGGACACTTTGGCTGAGAGAGCTAAAGATGTTGCCCAAAGTTCCAGAGAGTGACTGGGGGGCTGTCCCATAACCACCATGCTACATTCTTACAGAGGAGACAGCTGCAGCCCAGAGAAATAAACAATTTGCCCACGAGTCCCAAAGCTAGTTAAGGAGCATTGCTGTGCCTGGAACCTTCCTCAAGATGGGCCAAGCTGACCTGATGGCGCACGAGAAATCCTATGGATTTTGATGGACCATCTCTTAGCACAAATATTGCTTTGAAAGAGTTCCATCTATTTCCTTAGGAAACTTGGTTTCAAGAAGCAAAATCTCTCCTCAGAAAGAATGGGGTCAAAGGGCACATTTATTTAGAAAAGTAAGAAGGACGTTATGTCCAAGTGATTGGTCTGACTGCGACCGTGCAACAATAACGCCTGAGAACACGGGTGCTTGGGGCCTTGAAAGGCATGGTTTGTGGGGGAAGAAGTCATGGCTTAAGTCTGGCCTGAGATGTTTTCTGACCAAACAGAAACCAAAAAAGAAAAACTACTGTGCTGTTAGCAATTAATTCTGTTTGTCTGGCATATGTCTCCAGAAGATGACTTCTGCAGAGGGAACTGAGCACCAAATGGTGGTACCGAAGTGCTCTTCAGCCCACACGCGTGATCTCTGTGTTCTCTTTGCTGTGTTCATTTAGAACAACGTGGCAAGTTAAGTGAGAGGTGTCACAGGATGATCCAAACCTGCTACCCCAAGGAGAATGGGCAGTGTACTTTCTGGGACTCCCTCCTTTACAACGGTCTCAAGTCTAGGGTTGCATTTGCCTGGAGAGATGAGAAAAAGGAGAGGAGGAGGAAGGACACTGTCACAGTGAGGAGGAAGTTTCTGGAAGAAAAATTCCATTCCTACAGGTTACCTTTTATGAGGGTTATTGGGTGGATCCACATAGTGATTGGAAAGGAGACAGAGAGGTTGCAGTTATCACAAATGCCTGCAGGGCTGCCCCTGGGCTGGCAGTCCTCAACCAGGTTTTTTGCCTTCCTGGGGACAGGTGGCCATGTCTGCAGACATTTTTGGCAGTCATAACTTGGGTGTGTGTGTGCCCTACCAGCATCTAGTGGGTGGAGGCTAGGGATGTGGCTAAACATCTTATGATGCACAGGACAGCCCCGCCCACAACAAAGAATTGTCCAGCCCCAAATGTCAATAATGCTGAGTTGAGAAATCTTGCCTTAGGCAAAACTGTGAGGCCAGTGTGATTCTCCCGTCCTCTGATTCAAAGTACTCTTACTCTGACCTCCAGGCACTGGAGTTCCCCATTTATAGCTGCTATCATTTCCTCCCTACATATCAGTGGGGCTGATTCCAGGAAATAGTCTACTTGAATTAATATACCCTGAGGTATGAATGACTAATAGATTCAGCACCAGCAGGAACACCTGCATTTTAAGTGACTCACTAATTTAAACTGAGCTCCAACCTGTGAAATTTTAGCAAGGGTGCTATAATAATGTGGACATTTATTTTTCGTAGATGGGATAGCTGGTGAAATTTACGAAGCATTGCTCACTTTTTGAAGTCATCATATACGCAAGCAAATCTGTGATGTGGTTTCACTGGGATATAATCATTAATATTTTTTATTACAACCAATCATTTGTACTTGGCATTGATCACCATAGCGTTCCAGCAAGGAAAGAAATTTCCTGTGCCACAAACAAACCTTATTTATTTTCTCTTTATTACCAATATTGACTTGTAGGTTTTGTTATTATAGGGCCCATTTGTTAGGTGTTTGAAATGTCCCTGTTACCCTCAGTCCCAGGCTGTCTTCTCTCTGTGAGCCACTGCGGACCTAAATTTGGATGGCATGCTGAGTAGGCTTTTAATTAAAGTAAGAGATCCAGACACAGCATGAACAAAATACTTAGCAGTGGGGATGAGCTTTAGAGTCATTTCTTCTCATTTTAAGACATGGAAACGTAAGATTTTGATCTTCTTTATGCCAGTGTATTAAACCAAACCGAAGGGATCCTAACTTGGCAAACCCGCACTGGGTCGACTTCATGAATCATTTTACCTTGTTCTCACTTTACCTTTCTTCTTCTGACCATCAGCTAGGGGCATGTATGGTAGTTTGAGGTGCAGCAATAGTCCATGCTGAGTTTTCAGAGGCAAACTAACTAGCTCAACTGGTCCTCGTTCAATGGGCTCTGAGTAGTAAAATTCAGAGAATATTTGGGGCTCCAGAAACGTTGGGGCTCATACCAGTTCGAACATCTCATTTATAAAAAAAAATGAGGTCCAAGAAGGTGGCCTCATGTGATCAAGGACATATGGACAGTCATAAGCAAAGCCAAGCCTTGAACCCTGCACATGTGTTGACTTCTAATACAAAGTTCCATCAGCAGCCTCGCCCTCGACACAGGGAGGGCTGAGACAGTTCAGCGTGAAGCGATGAAGTCAGATAGCCCTCATCTAGCAAGCTCCTTGTTTCCAGAACTAGCAGCCCCTGCCTTCCATATCTATGACCTGTCATCAAGATTAAGACAGCTGCTGATTACTTAGGATAAAATAATATTGGGCTGAAGCATTCAGATGATTACTTATGCTAGGATAATCGGCAGACTTTCTAAACCAGCCCTGGGGAGTGGCAAACAATGGTATTCTATGGCTCATGGGCAATTCTGGCAATATGGTATGATGTGAAAAAAGGGAGCGGAGGTCAGTGATGAAATCTATAAGGGTGCCAGGCAGACCAGACCCTTAGATGGAGAGGGAGAGCGAGTGAAGGCTAATTAGGAAGTATTTGGTGAAATTATCATCAGATAGGGCCAAACTGAGCCCAGTCCAGGAGCCCCATACTCTGGCCAATTTAATTCTTGTCTTCTTGGTCAGTGCATCTGGAGATGAAAGGCCTTTCTTCAACTAATTTGTGACACATGGAAAGTTCTTGTCATGGGTTGGGGCCTGACAGGGTCAGAAAGCACAGCATATTCTTCATCTTGGAAACTTGGAATCTTAAGCAGGTCCCACACACACACACTCTGAACTGGGGAGTTTGAAAGGAGAGGAAACGTACTATGGCTACAACTGCCCCTGCCTGAAAACAGAGACGAAGCCATCACAGGCCTGGCCTAGATGAGTTTTCTTGCAGCAAGGCTTGTCTGAAAAGGCAGGGATGATATAGTTCGATGTATTGCCAGCAGCGAAAGGATTCTAGAAGCTTTAGGAACAGATTTTCACAAACATCCCAGAGGGATATTCAAAACAAAATGGCAGTTCTCAAGAATTAGACCTGTAATGTGGCACTGGAGACCCATTTCTGCGTCACATTTGTGACTATTTCTTCCACTATGAAATGGGTTATTCAGGAAAGCTGGATAGCATTTGGCTATAGAATATATCCGATTCACTCTCTGTATCTGAAACAAGATAAGAGGACAGCTGCTTTTGTCTCCTTAAACTTTCCTGGCAGGGGAGGTACATTTGTCCTGGAGACACCGAGAAGATGGGGGTGGCTGATGATGACCACATCTATCATTTGTTACTTGAGGCTTGCAGCATTTCAGCCATGGTGCTAAGCATATCCCATTATTTCTTTTGACCCTTACACTAATATTGAACTAAATAAAGATCAGCTCCATTTCGCAGATGAAAAAACTGAGTATTAAGAAAGGAAAAGCAACTACCCAAGGTCACAGCTGAAGAGGTAGAGCCACACTGGGCCCCAAGTGGATCTAATCGTAGGCCCGGGCCCTTGGCCCTTCTGTTGCATTTTAAGGGGTCAGCAATGTGAAGATATGGTCGGGGGGGGGGGCATTAAAAATGGCTGGTGCTGAGAAAACTGGAGTGAAGATGGTATATACTTTCCTGCTTGAGAGACATATTGTCCTCATCATTTTCTTGCCCCCTCGCATCCTGTTCTGCACTTAAAAGAAAAAGATAAAAGCAAGTAAAGAGAAATAAAACAGAGCTTCATAGAGAGGATGAAATAAGAGTATTAAAAATATAGGCAGGATTTCAAACAAAACAAATATAAAGCTCCTCTGTCCTATTTGGAAATCATAGGAGGCAATAAAACAAGAGACAAGGAGTCAAGGAGGGCCAGGGAGAGGTAAGGGTTCCCTAGGTGGGGTCTCTTGAGAAGCTGGAAGACCAAGGCCTCAGCAGTGTGGCGGGGCAGGGGGGTGGGGGTGGGGGATGAGGACACTGTCATCTTGCTTCTCCTGGGGGGTCTGCATGCTCTTCCTGACCTGTCAGCAAGCAGGAGAGGTCACTGCAGCCTTACTGCCCTCTGGCCCTTAGGGACACATGTTCCACTGCTGAAGACCTTCCTCTGATTTGCAATGTAAAGGCCACCAGCCTTGAGGAGGGCTCTCAGCTTTGATGTTTCTCTGTTTACTTTTGTTGGAACTGAACCAGTGTTTGTTTGTAGCTCAAATCATCATGTTTTAAGCCCTTGAACATTAAACATTCTTCATAGAATTCTCACCCTGTCAATTTGATCCAAAGCAACGGGAACACTCGAGACATTTTCCACTTGACCCCTCAACCTCTCAGATGTGTCATTATTCACTAAATTATTCTATCTGGAATTTCTAGGGATAAACCTATCTTCATAGCTTAGATGCACAGGGTGTCCTCCCCCTCCTAAAAGAAATATATCAAATTTGCAGATCATGCAGTAGAAGGTGGTAAGGGGAAGGAAGCAAGAACCCTCACGTTTATTGAGTGCCTGCTGCTGACAATGACAGTGACATGTTTATTCATCTGGGCTCTGTGCCTTTTTTTTTATCTCCACTGTTTCCCTAGATTGTGCCACAGGACACAGGAGGCTCTCAATAAATGTTTACTGAATGATTTAAGTAGAGTCTCACCACAGCTCTAAGATGCTTTCTGTCCCCACTTTACAACATGGAAATGGAGATTCCGAGAGCTTAAGCAATGTGCTCAAATCCACAAGGTTAATATGTGGGGATTGGAACCCAAGGACACATGACCCCAAAGGCCATGTTTTTTTTTAGCTATACCACATCCACTCCAGAAGCAACTAGGAAAATAGGCAAAATCAATAATCCTCGCCTTGTCTGCAGATGTTGATGCTGCCCAAAGACGGTTTGGAGGACTGTAGCAGACATATTTTTTTAAAACCAAAAGATGACTCCAATATAAAGACCAAGTCCCTCCTGACCTCACTCGCTTCCATAATATTATCCTACATGTATATAGCCACCTGCAACACGGATTCATCATCAACACCTGTGCCTTCCTTACTTCCTGGGCATACAGCTAGACTGCATCTCCCAGCCTCCCTTGCTGTGAGACGTGGCCATGTGACTGAGTTCTAGCCAATGGTATGAATAAAAGCATCTGGCACCACTTCTAGTCTTGGCCCATAAAACAACTTGATATAGCCTTTTATTTGCTTTTCTTCCCTCTCCTGTTGAATAAACAAAATTCTGAAGTCCTAGAGGTGAATGAGGATGGGACATGGGTCCTCCGGTGATCACAGGGAACGTTACCCACCAAGCAAGAATACATGACACTGGACTTAAAAAGAGTCAGATATAAAATTCTTCTGTATGAAGTCGCTGATGTTTTGGAGTTCACTTTGTTGCAGAAGGGAGCCTTATTTTACTAATAGGCCCTTCATGATGTCAAATAGTGTTCTTATCTTGTATATCATTAAATCCTTTGCAAATGCAATCAAAGTCAATGGAAGCTTAAGAAGTGAGAGGTGTGAAGACTCACTGAGAACAACCAAAATATCTGTGTGTTCAGATGATGTATTCTAGACTTGCACACCTGAAACCTATATAATTTTATTAACCAAAGTTACCTCCATAAATTCAATAAAAAAATACCTGTGTGGTGCATTGCTGCTTGGCCACAAGCATGTTCATTGGTCTGAGTTTTTCCACGTGCAATTTCAGGGTGTTGGATCAGATGGTCTCTAAGGTTTCTCCTAATTCCAAAACTCTGTGAGTCTTCTTAGATGTTAAAAAAATATGTGTCGATATGTTCAGAAACTGATAGCTCTTGACTGTGAGCTCCTCAAAGGTTAAGGACTGTTTCTTAGTTATGTGTATGTGCCTAGAATCCATGATCTTAGATGCTCTAATGTTAAATTTAATTATAATCTTCTGTTGAAAAAACTCAAAGAATTTACTAATGTTCTGATTTATGCCAATAATTTCTTGATCTAATTTGGTGTGCAGTATCAAGTGATGAAAATTCTCATGCATATTTTCATTATGCATTACTGAGTATGATAGGCTCTTTTATATTCATTTACATAGATATAATCTTTGAAGAATGATTTTATAATAATACTGAAAGACTTTTTTGATTAAAGGTAGTGCCAGCAGTAATTGGAATTCTGATGGCTTCATTTACAGTGCTA
>VMDR010010721.1:0-30118 GCA_007922815.1 Macrotus californicus | reverse complement strand
TTATCTTTAATCTAGAGTAGTGTAATTATGATGTGCCTTGGTGTGTTCCTCCTTGGGTCCAACTCTTTTTGGACTCTCTGAGCTTCCTGGACTCCCTGGAAGTCTATTTCCTTTGCCAGATTAGGGAAGTTCTCCTTCATTATTTGTTCAAATAAGTTTTCCATTTCTTGCTCTTCCTCTTCTCCTTCTGGCACCCCTAGGATTCAGATATGGGAATGTTTAAAGTTGTCCTGGAGTTTCCTAAGCCTCTCCTCATTTTTTTGAATTCTTGTTTCTTCATTCTGTTCTGGTTGAATGTTTATTTCTTCCTTCTGGTCCAAACCATTGATTTGAGTCCCAGTTTCCTTCCTGTCATTGTTGGTTCTGTGTACGTTTCTTTTTATTTCACTTAGCATAGCCTTCAGTAATAAGGCTTCAGTTTTTCCTCTAATTTGCGACCATATTCAACCATGTCTGTGAGCATCTTGATTACCTGTTTTGAACTTTGCATCTGATAGGTTGACTATCTCTTCATTGCTTAGTTGTATTTTTTCTGGAGCTTTGATCTGTTCTTTCATTTGGGCCATACTTTTTGTCTCTGCGCACCTGTCACATAGTAAGGGGCGGAGCCTTAGATGTTCACCAGGGTGGGGCAACACACATGGCTACATTTTGGGGCTGTATGTGGGGGAGGGGTCCAAGAGGGAACAATGCCACTTGCTCCACTCTCTGCCTGCTCTCAATCACTTCTCCTGCTACCCACAAGCAAATTGGGCCTTTCTGGTGCTGATTTCCGGGTGGGTGGGCTTGTGTACATTCTAGGACCCTGTGAGTCTCTCCAATGAACTCTCCTGTGAGGCTGGGAGTTTCTCAACCCCCACAGGAGTTTTTAGTCAGAGGCTTTGAGGCTTTTATTTCCCCGTGCTGGGGCCCTCGGCTGCGAGATCTGTCTCGCTCCTCAGTTATTCTTTTTGGTTTATCCATACACGAATATGGGTCCGCCTAGTCTGCCAGCCACCGCCTTGCTGGGTCCACAGGCCTCCGCCTTGCTTGAGAGTCCTCTCTACCCAGCTGCCCTTCTCTGCCCCTCCTACCGGTCTGGATGAATCTTTCTTTTTTAACTCCTTGGTTGTCAAGACTTCCACATAGTTCTATTTTCTGACATTTCTGGTTATTTTTTGTTTTTAAATTTGTTGTTGTCTTCCTTTTGGTTGTGCAAGGAGGCAATGTGTATCTACCTATGCCTCTATCATGGCCGGAAGTCTATATATGCTTAAGTTAGAGAATAAAAAGATTTCTTATCAGCGGATTTAATTGGGGGATGTGAGCTAACAAATCTGCCACAAACGGATGGCTTATCTGGCAGTGTTACCACCGTCATTAGTAAGAAATAAGAGAGGTTCAGAATCCGTGCGGTTCGTGGGAAGCCGGTCTGTGGCCCCTGCTTCCGCTCCTCAGACACTCCCACCCGATGGAGGCTGAAGCACCCCTGCCTCACGTCAGCACAGCGTCCACTAGAAATCCCGAACTTCCCTTTTTCACTCCATTCTTTGTTTTTTCTGTCTCAATAATTTTCTTTGTAAAATACAGTTCTGATCACATCGCTTTGCATGCAGAAAACCTTCAGCAGTTCTGCTTGGCCTAGCAGTGTTTCCGAGACCTTCCGGATTTGGGTCATATTCACCTATAGTGTCTTCATTTAAAGTTCTTCTTTGGACTTAATTTGTTAATTAATTTTTATTTTTTCATCTGAATAATACTGCTACATACTTTGAAAAATCAGAGAAAATTAGAAGGCTTCGGAGAAGCCGGGTCTCAACCTTAAAGTTCTCTCCCCAGGGAGTAGTGCTCCCATTTTTTAGTGGTTGTTTTTTTTTGGTCCCTATCTATAGTACAATATTTATGTTTCAAAATAATGTGCTGCTCTGTCTTAATGTTTTCACTCTTAGAGTCTGCACAACTCCTCGAAGGAGGGTGTTCATTCAGCCTGCAGTGATCCCACGCATGCACACCCCTCTCCCCCCATTGCTAACACGTTCTAGTTAAATTAATATTTATGGAGTTATGGTTATGTGAGTGCTGCTCATGCCTGAGTCACAGTGTGTCCTAGAATCGAATGTTATTTCATGGCACTTTCCCTTTGAAGTCAGTAATTGCCTTTCTTACTTTTTAATTTGCTTAGTTGTCTTTATTGATATTTTGTTTTAATCGCACGTCCCTTCAAAAGAAATGCTCTGACAGAATTATAAAATTCCTTTCAATATAGGCAGACATTGTTGGTAGCTGTCCTAGTCCACTGTGGCTGCTATAACAAAATTGCACAGACTGAGAGGCTTATAAATGACCGACACTTATTTCTCCCAGTTCTGGAGACTGGAGGTCTGAGTTCAGGTGCCAGCATGGCCAGGTGAGGGCTCTACCCCAGTTTGCAGACATCTCCGTGTGTTCTTGTGTGGCAGAAGGGGCTAGGGAGCCCTGTGGGGTCCCCTTCATAAGGAGTTAATCCCATTGGTGAGGGCTCCACTACTACTGTCACCTTGGGGGTTAGGATTTCATCCCCTGAACTGGGAGGAGGGGGCGGGGCACAGTTCAGGCCAGAGCAGGGAGGGGTCTGTCAGTTTCACCGAGTGACTGGAGTCTCTTATCTCCCTGGTGCAATCTGGACTGGCTGACGCAGCCACCTGCCTCACTGTGGGAGGGACGTCCCTGTGCCACCACTCTGCAGGTGCAGTGTGCTTTGTCTCTCTTTGATGTGTAGTCCTCTGTTTTCTGGATCTCAGATCTTTGTCTTTTCTTCCCTCTCCCCTTTTTGGTGAAACACATTCTCCAGGAACTTCCAAAACAAAGGGTGAGTGGGAAGTAAGACACGTGAAGACCTCACGTGTTTGACAGTGCTTTATTCTCCCGTCACGTCTGATTGAAGGAGTGAGTGACAGCCTTCTGGGCTGGAGGCCATTCTCAGAACTTTGAAGGCATCCCTTCGTGAGCTTCCGGCTTTGGGGGTTGTTTTTGGAAGCTCTGCCATTCTGGCTCCCATGGTGCATGAGCTGTTTCTTTCTTCCCTCTCTCTCTGAAAGCTGTTAGTCTTTTCATCTCTAGCATTCTGAAATTCCACAATGATATGGGTGTGGCTTTTTTCACTCATTGTTCTGAACACATCTTACTCACTTTTCATTAGGGCGCACATGTCCTTAAATTTTGGGAAACTTTCTTGTATTATTTTGTTAATTTCCTGCACAGGATTTTTCTTTTCTCTCTCTGTAGTTCCTATTGTCAGTGGTGGGCCCAAGAACTGATCCTCCATTTAATTAAAATTTTTTTCTCTTATTTTTCATTGCTTTGTCTTAGTAGTTTATTTCTTAAATGATGTCCTCAACTCTATCTTCCTTCTAATTCTTTCTTCCCTTCTCCCTCCCTCGCTGTTCTACCTTTCAAAACCTTTTTTTCTTAACTTTTTATTCTGAAATCATTACAGATTCACAGGAGGCTGTGAAGGTAGGACAGCGGTCCCACAGATCTATGGCCGCACTGCTCCCAACAGTCACTCCTTTATTACAGAGCAGTAGCAAAGCCAGGAATTTGACCTTGGAAAGTGTGTGTAGTTCTGTGTCATCACATGTGTAGGTCCATGTAACCATTACTACTGTCAAGACTCAACTATAATATTATTGCTATCCTAATTTCTAAGAACTCTTTCTTGTTCTCTGAAAGTTCCTTTTACTCCTTGGTTATAATTTTGTGGATACATTGTCTTCTTTGATCTATCTGTGTGTGTGTGTGTGTGTGTGTGTGTGTGTGTGTGTGTGTGTGTGTTTAGCTCAAACAAGAAAGGGGTTTGTTTTGGAACCTTTTTTCAAATGCCTGTTGATTCTAAATGCTCATATTTTGAAGCGAGGCACCAAAAGTTGATTGGAAGGACTTTATGTTGGCTGAAGTTTAACTGGTGGGCCTCACTTTAGGGCAGCAGAGAGGTGACCAACCATTTCATCACAGGAGTTTCAGATGTCAGAATATATACATCTTTCCTGTTGGGCTAGTCTGTTTCTGGGAGATAACCCTCTAGTCCCCTCTGAGAGGGCGTCTGCCCCTAGAGTTCTGGAGAACTGGGGAAATGCCAACTGGGGAAAGAGGTTAGGGAGGAGGGGCAGCGCGCTGGGTCTCATGGGTTTTAGTAGGTGCACTTTTATTTGGTGCTCCTCTTTTTGTTCACCGTGCCCGCTTACTCAGCGGTACCCAGCGTCCCAGACCCAGAGCTCCCCACAGTCACAGCAGCAGGAGGAGGAAAGACACTAGCACACCCAGCCCTGGAGGGACTCTTTCCTCTTCTGTTGTCCCTCCACCGCCCTCTCCTGGGAAGGTGTGATGTCATGTGCACTGTAAAAGAGAGAGGCTTGTATAGTTCAGCCCTTAGTGGCGGAGTTGGTAATGAGAGGTGAATTTGGAGACAAGAGGGAATAGACTGATAACTGGCATAGAGGGATAAAATATAATGCAAAGTATGAGTCCATTGATACAGCTCATAAAATTGGAACATTTTCAAGTCAGCAGTTCTTTAATTAATGGAACTCCCGTCCATCATTTTTAGTTATACTATGCTTCTTATAGTACTTTGCATTTGGATATTTTTTTTCTATGCTGGGAGTGTTTAAAAATACCCAGAGAACATACATGATGACCCATGGACACAGACAAGAGTGTAGTGATGGCCTGCGGGTAGGGGAGCAGGGGCTGGGCTGGGCGCAGGTGGCCAAAGGAGGAGAAAGTGGATTATAGCGTAAACAATACAAAGTAAAGAAAAAACTACATATAAACTTAAACACAAGGATTATTAAAAGTTATATAAAATCAGAAAGTCAAAGACACATGGGTGGACTGCGGCTCTAAGACGCCTGCCTGTAATTATTGGCCTCAGGAGAATGGTGGCATGGGTCTCCTTCCTCTACACCCCCTTTTGAGAATGGGGAAACACACCCAAAATATGTCCAGAATACGAAAACTAGTTGGAAAAAAGGTAGGTAACTTCTGCGAAAGAGGACTGTTCTCTTCTTGCGTGGCAAAATGTTTTTCAAGTTTTTTTTTTTTAAATGAGGACATGGTTAATTTCCACTTTCTGACTGATGGATGTCATGGTGCTTAGTCGCTCAGAACCTGCATCTGAGCCAACTCTCCGAGCTTCCTCGGAGCTCTTCTGTAAGCAAGGGAGACATGGGGAAATCAAGGCGGTGCTCCTATGGAATGGGGAAAATGCAGACTGTGTTTAGTCTGGAGCTAGACATAGACCTGAAATTTGAGACATCAGAGGCCTGAGCTACTGGGGAAAGCTTTTGAGTTGAAATCCAGAGAGCCGTCTTCTTGGGTGTTACTACTTACTCATGAGGTAACTTGGACGAGTTACATAATCTGTGTGGGCTTGTTTTGACGTCTGTAAAATAACTATAACAATTTCCCTATCTACTTCTCAAGATCGTGAGGAGTATCAGATGAGATAATAAATGATTATAGTGCATTAAAATTGTGTTACCATCATCATAAGTGTATTTAAAATTCTTCATCTATATGAAAGCCAGTTGAAACAGGGAGAGTGAGCCCTTACTTAGAAATAACATTTTATGAATTTCATTAAAAGCTAGTCTGTTCTGTTGTGGTAACAGAGGAAGAACCCAGAAATAATGTTCGAGCTTTACTGATGTTCTCATTGGGTGTATATATGTCGTCCTAACTATATTAGTAGAAATTGAACATGTTCTAAATATTTAGTATCATGAATATACTCCAAACAGTCAGTAGCGAGCCAGGTATGGAAAAGCAATGCTGTGTATTTTGGGGTCCCAGAGGAAAGGAAATAATACTCATAGGGACATACCCTGTTGGATTTGAGATGTGTGCTATTTTTCAGAGGGAGCAGAGATCCGTTACTTTGGGTCCCTGTAATCAATTGAGAGAGGGAAAAAACTGGTAGCCCATGACCTTGGCTTAGTTGGAGGTTAGGTTCCCGACCACGGCCATGGCGCTGCGTAATCATGATAATGACCAACGAGACATAGCAAACAGCGAGGGACAACTGTATTTGTATCACAATGACAAGATTGTTTTCCAGTTTCATAGCATTTAAATAATTCTACTGACTGTGCAAAAAAGCCTTCCGTTACTACAGAGTATATACACACGACACGCAGAAACACCCCCCAGATCCTAACTTTGGCTTAATAAACTGATATGTTCTTTGTAATAAGTTATAATTTGACGTTTACTTAACAGTAGTTCGGGAGGTGTTTTATAGGGAACACTTGAATGGTGTCATCTTTCAAACGCAGCGAAACAGGACAGGACAAACAAGGCAGTCTTGGGATGTCTGGTCTGGCGTCTTCTTTTTCCTTCTGAAGGGGATTAAAATAAAGCCTTGGAACTAGGCAGGCTGCAGTTTAGACCAACATTGCCCCTGACCAGCCTGGAACCGCAAATCACTTAACCTCTTTGAGCTTCGCCTCTGGTAACACTTGCCTCACAGGGCCCTCCTAAGGATTAACAGAAATAGTATATTGCTCTCAGGAGCCTCTCAAGAATTTGTGCATTCCCTTACTGTGTTCTCACTCTTGCATATAAATAGGGTTCCTAAGGAAATTGAAGAGATAGGCCTGCTGGCATTTCTTATGGAACCTAAGGATTGTGTGGGTACCCGTTGGTCACATGTGCGAATCTGTTTCTGGACTCTTCCGTCCCGCTGGCCTTTTTTTGTCCACGCCAGACGGTCTTGGCTGCCTCGGCTGCTAGATCTTCATAGGGAGCCTTGATGTCAGATGGCGGCCCTTTACCAAGTCAGTGTTTTTGTGTCTGTTTTCTAAAACTGATTAGACATGATGAGACAATACACTTACTTGTCTGGTTTCTGACCCTGGGGAAAGGGTTTAATGTGTCGTCTTTAAATATTGGGCTGGCCAAAAAGTTGGTTTAGTTTTTTCCATGCGATGGCTCTAGTAGTGCTTGGTTGTCTTTAACGCCTTTCAAAACAGTTTTGTTAGATTGTGTTGTGACAGCTGTCGTATCAGCGTGCATTTAAAAGACAAAGTTGCTGAATTTTTGTGCAGCCATTTTAATATTGAAGATGGAAGAAGATACACAACAGTTTTGGCATATTATGCTTTATTATTTCAAGAAAGGTAAAAACGCAACTGAAAAGCAAGAAACAAAAAAAAAAAGATTTGGGCAGTGTATGGAGAAGGTGCTGTGACTGATCGAAAGTGTCAAAAGTGGTTTGCGAAGTTTTTTGGTATTATCATTGATGAAAATGAAAAAATGTGTCTTTTACGTAACAACTAAATGACTTTTTGGCCAACCCAATATGTTAACTGCAGGTTTGGTTTTGGTTTTTTTTTTTTCTAATAATAAACTTTATTCTTTAGAACAGTTAGATTTATAGAAAAGTTGAGAAGATACTACAAGTGGATTCCCATATATCCCACACCTGGATTCCCATTATTAATATCTACGTTAGCATGGTCTATCAATATGTAATTATATATCAGCGTATAATTATTAACTAAAGTCCCCGATTTATTCAGATTTTTGCAGGTTGTACCTAGTGTCCTTTTTTGGTTCTGGGATCCCATCCAGGACACCACGTGGCATTGCATTGCCAGGCCTCCGCAGGCTCCTCTTGGCTGTGGCAGTTTCTCAGACTGTTTTGGACGAGGCTGGCAGTTTGAAGGAGGCTGGTCAGGTCTTTTATAGGGGCACTACACAGCTAGCCTTTGTCAGATGTTTTTCTCATGGTAAGACTAGAGTTATGAGGTGTTAGGAGGAATACCCCAGAAGTAAAGTGCCATTTTCATGGTAGCATATCAAGGGTACATACTGTCAACATGATTTGTGACTGTCATTGTTGACCTTGATCACCTGGCCGGGGTCCTGTTTGTCATGCTTCTCCACTGTAAAGTTACTCCCTCCCCGTCCCCATTCCCATCCTTTACTTCTTGGAAGGAAATCACTGCACGTAGCCCACACCCAGCTACACCCTCCTCTCTGTGAAGACCAGTAGCTGCATAAAATGCTTGGAATTCTGCAGGGGAGACTTGTCTCTTCTTTCCCATTTGTGAACTTACTCAATCATGTGTAGATTTATGAAAATTTATTTTATACTTTTGGCTATAATTCAAAACTATTTTCTTGCTGAAATTCTTTTAGCTTTGGCTCCTGTGCTCCTTGGCACACCCCCATGGGTGTGTGGTGGGTGTTTTTGTTTGTGTTTTAAAGCACTTTTTTATTTCTGGTACAACCAGATACTTCAGACTCATCTTGTGTTTGGGGGTTTTTCTTTCAATTAGAGAATGGTATTGGAAACCAAGATCTGGGCGCTCAGAGGGTTCATTGCTATTAGGGTTTTGCTTTTTTTATTCTTTCTCGTTGAGAAAGCACAGTAATATATGTATGTTTACTAACCTGAATACATACACATATCTGTATGTCACTGGCTTTATTTATATTACATTAAACTTGAGTTCATCCATCCTTATGTCTCTAGCGCATTACCGCGTGGACCACTCTAGCCTCGTCCCCTGCTTACCTTTAAATTCCCGCTCCAACAGTGAGAATGTGGCTGCCACCGCCATCGCCTGTTTCTGTAACTGTTCAGTTTCAGCACACACGCATCAGCAGTGTCTGAACGGCCTCATCAGACCCCCGTCGTCGAAAGCTGCGTCACAGCCGGCCTGCGGCACTGGTTTGGGTGCTGGTTTGGGTGCGCTTCCTTTGCCTTTGGTCTCGCAGCTCCACCCACTTTCAAGGAACTCAAGCCCTTGCCTTTCCTCTGCACCCCTGTCAGCGATGTTGCACGGAGCGTTTGGATGCTCTTGTCATGGCCTGCATTCTGTGCTGGAACCCACAGCCATTAAAAACGTACACTCATTAGTGTTCACTCTGTGCTGTGAAGTTTGACAAATGCATCATGTCACATACCTACCATTACAGTATCGTACAAAATACTTGTACAGCCCCCCAAATCCCCTATGCTTTACTTATCCCTTTCCCCTTCCTTCCACACTCCTGGCAACCACTGATTGTTTTATTCTCTCCATAGGTTTGCCTTTTCCAGAATGTCATATAATTGGATTCATAGAGTATGTAACCTTTTTGTGCATGCAGAATGCTAAAAAATACATGTTGATTATCACTCAGTCAGAGCTGAGCACATTATCACCAGGATTCTAGTCTTCTCAAATAATAGGAAGTATTTTTTTGTTGTTACCTTATTTAGGAAGAATTTTGATATGGCTTACATTTTTTAAAGTAAATTTTTTGTTGAAGGGCTAGGAAAACTGGTGAGATCTTTATTTATTGTACCTATCATAGGGCTGTTTGATGCCTGGATTAAGATCATGTATGTGTCTACAAATTAGGGCTGATGGTGTCTTCTCTGGGCTCTGCATTTGTTTGTTTGTTTGTTTATGACTATCTTTAAATTTTGTATTTTCCTACTGATAATAATATTTAAAAATCAAGAAAATATTCTGGATCACTGGGGTGACCACTGTGTCATGTCTTGCCACACAATTCTTGCCCACATTTGTATTTGTGTGTGTGATTGTCATGGATCCCAGTGGTTCTTGGCCGATGAGAAAGAAAGACATACTTAGTATGTAATGATGTATTTGTTTCCGAGAGAAGGCCAAAGTCTGTCACTACACACTGTATAAAGGATGTCTCCACAGTTAGAATAGAAAATAGCAGGGCAGCCCAAAGGACCTCTGTCTTAGTTGGGATCATATTCATGTTTTAAGCAGCCATTTAGTATTCACAAAATAAGCTTTATCTGTTAAGGTTAAATTATTGTTGTTAGAATTTTAGTTTTGTAGGTTTTATTTTTAATATGAGTGTTTATTCTTAGGAGTATAGAATAAAGAGCTATAAACATAAAGAACATCTATATTTTTTATTTTGTTAGATAATTTAAGTAGAATAACAACACTGGAGAATGTGGAAGATGTTTTTTAGCTATAACTATAACTAAGCATATACAACTCCAGATTGGAAACCAATGTCCTAGCACATAGTATGTGTTTAGGAAACATTAGCAGTTGTTAGGGTTTTATGAGTTTTCTCTAATTCATTAGGCCAGTCTGGCCGTCTTCCCGTCCCCACGCTTGGCGTGCATTCACTGCTGCCGCTCAGAGTGCCCTGCTCTTCCCCTTACCTCCCAAAGCAGCTGTTAGCACAGCCCACATCTACTGCCTCCAGGGGGCATGGTGTGTCCCGCACCCTTTTATAGTGCTGCTCTCCGTGACAGCGTTTTTTCTGGTGTTTTTTTTTTTTTTCTTCCTTCTTTGCTTCTATTTTTACTCCTCTTGTTCTCTACATACCACTATTCTCTGAGATTCTACCTTTACCCATATCTCCCTTCGCTCATTTTATCTTCTTTAATTCAAAATTTTTAATTAATACAGAGCAAAATTGACTTTGTGTGTATGAATAGTACCGTGAATTTTAACGCTACTGCCACAAACAGGACACAGAACAGCTCGACCACTCAGAAGCTCCGCGGTGCTGCTCCTCAGTGGCCATGCCCCCCCACCCCACCCCAAAACTTCGGCACTGCCGACTGTGTGCTCCGCCAACTGTGTCTTTTGGAGAATATTGTATAATGGAATAATCTATATGAAGTTTAGTGTTCCATTAACATTTTTCTCTTGTGTTCTTATTCTATCTCTTTGTATAGTTATGTTCGTGTTTATTAGGGATGATAATATATATACTTACATTTTATAGTCAACTTAGAATCAACATTTACCACTGCAAGGGGGTGTTTGTTTTGGGGAGGTTTGGAGTCTTGTCTTGGTCTACTTACAACAAATTTTCTTAGTACTTGTGCATCTGACGGTGTTTCTTCTGCCCTTATTCCTAAAGGATATTTTCGCTGGAGATGGAATTCTGTGTTGACAGTTTTCCTTCAGTTGAACTTTAAAAATGTTACACTTCTTTTTCTTTTAACTCTTTGTTCCCCTGTAAGTGTGTGTCAAATTTTTCTTTGGTTGTGTTCAAGATTTTTGTCTGTCTTTAGTGTTCAGCAGTTTGGATATGATGTGTCTGGGCAAGGATTTCTTTGTGTTTCTCTTGTTTGGGGTTTGCTGAGCTTCTTGATTGTGTAGATGTATATTTTCTTCCAAATTTAAGAAAATTTCAGCCATTTTTCCTTCAAATATTTTTGCTGTCCCACACTCTTTTGCTCTCCTTCTGGGACTCCGACGACACTTGACCTTTTGTGATTGTCCTCAGGTCCCTGCAGCTATGGTAATTCCCCGCATCCCACTCTCTTTTTCTCCTGATTGTTCGGATTGGATCATTTCTATTGACCTATCTTCCAGTTCACTGCCTCTTTCCTCTGTCTTCTGCGCACTGCTATTGAGTCAACCCAGTGAGTTTTTCTAATTTGATTATTGTATTTTTTAGCTTCAAAATTTGCATTGGGCTCTTCTCAATGTCATTTGTTTCTTTGCTGAAACTTTCTATCTTTTCATTTGTCTCCAGAGTGTCCACCTTGAATGTCAGGCATTTTTATTATCGCTGCTTTCAAGTCTTTGTCAGATAACAACTGTGTCCTCTCAGCACTGGTGTTTGTTGATTGTCTTTTCTCTTGCATCTTGAGATGTTCTGGTTCCTTATGTGCTGAGTAATTTTGGATTGTATTTTGGACTTTTTGATTATTATGTTTTGAGGCTATGACTTTTGTTTAAATCCCACAGGGATGTTGATAATTTTGTGCTCTAGCAGGCATTTGACTTGATTGGCTTGAGGCCACAGGTTCCAACTGGCTTCCTATGGCTTGTAGTTTTAGTGTCAATTAAGTCCTCAAAGCTTTTGCTGCTTGGATCTGCCCCACATGTGTGTGCCAGTCCGTGGCCAGCCTGGGAGTTGGACGGTTTTGTATCCTGTAGTTCATCTCCATGAATGCACAGCTTAGAGGAGTCTGGGAGTGTATAGACAACTTTGAGGGGTTTCTTTTCTAAGCTCCTCCCTCTCCATCATTGTAGAACTTTTTCGGTCACTGAGGTCTCCCTTTTTGTTCTTCCAGCCTGAAATCTAGGGCTTCAGTTACCCCACTCTGTTGTGCACCTCCCACCTACATATAGTGGGATTCTTTTCTTTTACTTTAACCCAGTTTTCTGAATCTGTGATTTTTCTTCTTTTGACTTTTTATTTAAAGTTTGTTTTCAAACCTACAGAAAAGTTGAAGATATGCCCGTCGGGCATTTGTTCTTGCTTTGTATGTATATTTTAATAAACCATTTAAAAGTAGGTGAGAGTGTCTCCAATATACTTCAACATGTATCTTCTAAGAACTATCATGTTGTCCTACGTGTCCACAATATCATTAGCATACCCAAGAAACTTAACTTTGTTATGGTAATATTGTTTAATATGGAGTCCATATTTAAATTTCTCCAATTGCTCTGATAGCGTTCTTTAATCACTTTATTTTTTTGAGGGGTCACTTCAGTATTCAGACAAAGATTAAAGATTGCACTTATTCACCACAGCTCTTTGTAGTCCTTTAATTTAGAGCATCTCCCCTCCCCCTTTTTTGCCATGGACGCTTTTAAAGAGCTCATGCTGATTGTGTTGTAGGATTTCCCCAGTCTGGATTTGTCTGAGTGTTTCCTTAATGACTAGACTTAAACATTTTTGGTCAAAGACGCAAGTATAGTTGCATACTTTTCCTTGCAGTTCTTAAGGATATCTAAAACGACAGTTTGTCCCACTATTGTTGATGGTGAGTTCACTCACTTGGTTAAGGTCGTATTTGCCATATTTCATCATTGTAAAGGTGTCTTTTCCACTGTGTAACTAAGAAGAAACGCATGCAGTGATACTTCGAGACAGTGAATATGCTGTTTCCCAACAGCCCTTCACCCAGTGGTTTCACCATTAATTGATGATCCTTCCCTGGATCAATTATTACATAAGTGATTGCACGATGGTGTGAATCTTTGACTTTGTAGGGGCGATAAAACTATACAAAAAGGCATGGAAGTGATTAAATAAAAGTTAGAATGGTAGTTGCTTTGGGGGAAGAGGGGGGAGAGACTGATCGGATGGGAGTGCAGGGATGGGAGGGAGGGGTGGGTGTTGAGGTTCATGCAGCCGCCTTTTCCTTGACCTAGGTGACAAGTGAATGGTTTTTACTTTGTAGCAATTCATTGAACTGTACATGTATTTCAGTACATGTACTTTTCTATATGTGAATTACATTTCAAATTTAGTAGATTCATTGCTCACTGTAATTTATTTTACATCTTATATTTTGGTATCATGGCTTAATCAATCTTGATTTCCCTTTTTTCCATTCATTTATTCATCATCTGAAAATACTTCAGGTAATTTTTTTCCCATAAATGGTACCTGAGTGGTCTATACAATACTTTGAGGGGATGTTATAACGATATTTGTCTCAAATGTTTTTCTAAGGTACATTTATTTCTCTCTCACACAAAGATGATATATAATATAAAATATGTTATTTTTTGAGATATATACATATGTCACACATGTGTGTATGTGTATAAAATAGAAATGGGTCTACATGCACACTTATGCATACATACGCACATGTAACAGTTCATTGTGGCACACCGATCATCTGTATTTTTCCCCATCTCTGAGTGCTGCTGCGTGCTTTCCGCAGATGAAAGCTAGGCCAGCGGATTACACCCTCGGGCAGCAAACATTAGTGCAGCATGGAGCAAAGCTCTCGGCCATTCAGCCCTCCTGAATGGGATGTTTTGCTTATGTAATATACTGTCCTTGGTCTGTCTTCCTGCCACTTATTTTGTGTTCTGACAGTTTGGAGCTATAATGGCAGACGAAAGTGTCCAAGCGATATTGCTCTGTCTGTCATGAAGAAATGTAGGAAGATGGTCTCAGTGGATTTTCAGACATGTTTTGTGGCAGCTGCAGGTGCTTTAGCACATACCAGGGTTAAGGCTGGGCTCACCGTAAGGCTTTGAGGCAATCCTCTGCTGCTGTGAAGGGCACCAGAGACTTCCTGCAACAAGGGAGTAGAAAGCCGAAATGCCTCAACAATAGACCATAGCTAGGTGAGGCTCTGGCCAAAGGCACGTGTTGGCTTCAGGAGCCTACACAGAGGTGAATAAGCAGTTGGTTGCCCTTGCATGATGCTCTAAGAACTTGACTGCCACACACCTGTCCAGTTTTGTTTCCGTTAGTGCTGCTATTTCCACGACCTTGTTCCCTGGGATTACCCAGCTGGGTGGGTACCTTCTGATCCCTCACACAGTTATGCCTTCCTCTTACCCATGAGCCTACACTGAAGCCTGGCTAGATTGGGAATCCTTAGGTCAGAGCCCTTGGTCCTTAGACCTTTTTATTCCAGTGATGCCAGTTTAATTTTCTTTAATTCTTTAATTTTCTAAATTTCAAAAGCTGGAAGCTTTTCCCCTTTGCCTACCATTTGAATGCTTCAGCATTTTTTTCTTTTATTCTGAAATTCAGAAATTTTATGAAATATTTCTAGATTTTTTTCATTAATGTTCAGAATTTGGTGAGTTGTTTTTTTTATATTAAAACTCAAGTGTTTTTTTTCCGCTCAAAGAAAGTTTATTATTTATTTGGTTATTGTTTCTCCTTCAGTTTCCCTGGATCTTTATTCCTGTCTCTTTTTTTCCCTCCCATATATTGTCCTCTCTAACCTTTCTCTGTGACTTCTGGGAGACAATTCAAGCTTCTTTTCTAAATGCCTTGTTTAGGTTACAGTCTGTTTAACTGCCTTCACTGTGGCAGTTTTTTATTTGACAATGTATTTCTCTCTGGATACGATGTTCCTAGTAGTAATCCGAAGTCGTTCCCCCATTGTGGCTCTCTGTTCTGGTTGACTTGGTGCCTTCTTGCATCTTATTTTAAAAAAAGAAACCAGTTTCTCAAGGTTTCTCATATTCTGGAAGGAATTTTATTTTTTTCTAGGGCAGAAGGGGTGAGAGATAGGGAGAGGACATTCCCTCAAATGACCCTCAGAAGCTCCTTCTTTTTGAGCTCTTTATTTATAGCTGTTGGCTGTTTGCTCATCTTCACACACAGCTAGCTCAGTGTCTGTCTGTTGTTGTTGTAGAGGTTGGGAAGGGTGCCCTGGCTGGGTAGCTCAGGTGGTTAGACCATCGTCCCATATGCCAAGGTTGCAAGTTTGATCCCTGATCAGGGCACATACAAGAAGCAACCAATGAATGTATCAATAAGTGGAACAACAAATATCTCTTCCCCCCATCTCTCTCTAAAATCAATAAATTAAAAAAAAATGTTTTTAAAGTTGGAAAGTGTTCTATCTTAGCATAGCCTACACATTTTTAGGCCCAGGTAAAGAAAGAAAGGCTTTAATTGGTAATAAAGAGAAGAAGCAAAGGAGCCTGCATTGCCCGCCTAGCCTGGTCCACCTGTTCCTGCCTCAGATGCTTGAGCAGGTGTGGCCACGAGGATTTCTCCTAGGCCCCCAAAGCCTGAGCACTTCCCAGAGGCTCTGCTTGGGTGCTGGAGTTAGCTGCCAGCTGCACTGCCCTAGGGCGCCCCAGGTGAGTGAGTGCTTTCCCTTGCTGAGTCACAGGTTGGTCTTTCTGTTCCTGGTTTCTGTAGTATATTTGACAGGTTTCCTGGCATCAGAGGTCATCTCCCCACCCCCACCCCCATTTTTAGCTTCCATTGCAGGGAATAGAGGGAGTTAAACTAATACCCTCAAGAAAAGCTCTTTATTCACTGTTTGCTTGTTTGTTGATATGTTTTTCAAATGTTATTAGCAATATAGGCTAAAGGCATAATAGCTTAATGACTTTGCATCTGCCAGCATTCATTATGAATACAAAAAAGACACCATACTTACCTGAAAGTAAAGGCAACACTCTTTCTGCCTTTACACAGAATCTACTGAGATGGTAATTGGGAGTAGAAAAAAATATGGAGTATAATTGGAGTCAGATATTTTGATACCATATAATATTTGTTAGATTCTGTTAATTTTGCACCACACTTTACATTGCTTGCCCATTTTTTCCACTCTATGTTGGAATGCATTTGGCGCCTTAAATTAACACGAGAGAAATATAGGCTCCTTCTGGAAACCAAATGCAAATACCTACCAAGAAGCCAAATACCAGTTTTTCTCTGGAGGCTGTACTGTCAGGAATTTGAGAGTCAGCTGGTTGTTTCTCAATCTACTCTGAAACCTGTGTTTAATTTGCTCGCAGCAGACTCTGGTTAAGGGGAATTCCCACCTTAGAAGCCAGTGGGCTTCAGGCTGGGAATTCCCCTACCTCCCTGCCCTAGGAAGTCTCCTTCTGAGGTCGTAATAACTGACAAGTGGAGTTACTCCATCAAACCAACCGACCGCGGCAGTATTAACCTTTAAAACTGGGGTCCCCAACGTCCGGGCCGCGGACCGGTAACGGTCCGTGGCATGTTAGGAACTGGGCTGTGAGGGAAGGACCACCCCCTACCCCGCCACCCCGCCCTGCCGGAGCCCTGCCTCCTGTCCCTGTCCACCCCCTCCCCGCCTCCGGTCCACAGCGGGTTCGTGGCCTGTTAGGAACATGGCCTTGAGGGAAACTCCCGCCTGAGCTCCGCCTCCTGCCCCCCACCACCACCTTAGTCCGTGGAAAAACCAGTCCCTGGTGCCAATGAAGGTTGGGGACGGCTGCTTTGAAAAACTGACTTGGCAACGTGTTTCAAAGTCCATCCAGCCATCATAATCACACTTTGTTAACTTAAGGAAATGATGCAAAAGAAGGAAAATGGTAATAGAGGAAAGAATTCATTGACTCATTATGTAGAAATAAGAGAAACATTCTAAGCATTTCACAATGGGTTGTTTTTAATGAATGGTTATTTAATGATGAATATTTTGTAACCATTGAAATTATAACTGTGAAGGTGCTGTAGCAACGTGAAAGAGTACAAATGATATCATGTTAATGGAGGAGCAAAGGCTTATATATTGCAATTATATAAGAGTATATATATGTCAAATCTTAGAAGGGAACGTGTAGAAGTGATTACTGGGGTGTCTGGATATTTTTAAATTTATTCTCCCCTCTTATAAACTTCAATTAAATAACTTTAATAACTTAAAAACTGACTTTGCATAAAAGCAGAAATCAACAAACTAGTAATCAGAAGAGGGTTACCAGCCAAAATGAAAAACTTTGTATTTTGTCTAATATTAAAATATTAACACCCTCGGTGTTTACTACTGATTTTTGCTGAGCTAATTGAATGCAAAAATTTTATTTACCTCCAACTTATGAATATTTACAAATTAAAAAGAAATCTGTCTAGAAACCCAGTTAACATATAACAGCTGACCTACATTTAAGTGTCAGACAAGGAATATTCTGTGCTTGACTTTCTTACAATGACGGAGGCTCATTAAGCCTGGGTGTCATGTCACATGTTGCAGCATGAAAGCTCATCATGAAATTCTGCCCGTAGTTGGTCATATGCAGACAGTGTACCAAGCAACTATGGGAAGCATAAGTGTTGCTGTGGAATGTCCCCATAGGACTGGAGGAGTGGACCATAAAAATACCCACTTGTATATATGCTACTACAGTAAACTCACCTGCGTTCTTGCTGACTGGACAAAATTAAAAGGATGTACCCAAGTCCTTGCACACATTTCAGGATGAGTAGTATGCCCAAAGCATCAAAGTGTCCCAAGATCTGAAAATCTCTTCCTTTGGAGATCTGTTTAAGTTTGGAACTCAGTGGAAGAACCCTGGAACTAAAGTAGAAGTTGAAAGCAAGCAGATTTTCAGCTCAATATTACAGAACCTTAGTATGACTACTCACCCTCCAGCTCAGCCGTGGAACTGATTCTAATGAGTTCCCATGTTAGCAGTCGCTGGGAGTGTTTGGCAAAGGATTAGCCGTCCCACTGCCAGCGGTGTCATCAACGGGGAAGGGGAGGTGTGAACGACAAGATGACCCAGGACTCCTTGCTGCTCTAAAATTTTGCTAGCATCATTTGCGGTGTCTTTCCAGCATCCATGAGTGTGGACCTGTCTGCCTGCCTGTCTTCTTGCATTCCTTCCTTCCTGGAGAACCTTAGGAGTATCATAATATTGTAAATTTTTAATTCTTTTGGATTTACATTTTTAGTTGAGGTATAATTTACATACAACAAAATGCACTTATCTATAGGGTTCAGTTCTGTGTGTTTTGACAACTGTATACATTTGTGTGACTATTTAGAACATTTCCATCACCTGGAAAATTCCCTCATGTCCCTTTCCAGTCAATCCCTGCATCCCCCTGAGGAGACTACCTTCCGATTTCAGTCCAGTGGATTAGGTTTATCCGTGTACTTCATATAAAAGGAGCCATCAGGTATATATTGATTTTATTTTCTTACTTTAGCCAACAAAATGCTTTTGAGATTTATGCAGTTACACTTATAAGTAGCTCTTTGCTTTTATTGTTGAATAGTATTCCATTGCACAGATATACCCCGATTTGCTTATTCATTCTTCTTTTGATGGGTATGGGGGTTGTTTCTAGTTAGGGGTTTTAATGAATAAGACTGCTGTGTATATTTTTGTACAGGTCTTTTTGGGTGACGTGTTTTTATTTTTGTTTGTAAATACTTAGGAGTGAAATCTCTGGGTCCTAGGGTAGCTGCGTGGTTACCTTGATTAGACTGACCAACACTTCTACAATCACCCTTGTGCCAGGCCTTCCCCAAGAATCAGTGTTATGAGTCTTTGATTCCCCATCCCAGGGGGTGTGCAGTGGTACTTGCAGTGGTTTAGATTTGCATCTTCCTGGCGACAATGATGCTGAGCTTGTTTCACGTGCACCGTGGCCGTTTGTATGTCTCCTTTCACAAAACATCTGCTCATGTCTTTTGCCTATTTTTACATTAGTTTTGTTGCTATTTTTATTAATATGTAGGAGTTCTCTGTGTATTCTAGGTACAGATAGTTTATCAGACATATGGCTTATAAATATTTGCTAGTCTGGGTTTGTTTATTAATTTTCTCAATGGCATCTTCGCACACACAGGATTTTTATGGAGGTCAGTTGACCAGCTTCTCGGCCTTACACATCTGTGATGAATCTTGAATCTCGGTGATGTGATCTCTCCACCTTTATTTTTTCTTTGTCAAGATTATTTTGGCAATTCACTTCCGGCCAAGATGGAGGCGTAGGTAGACACACTGTACCTCCTTGCACAACCAAAAGAAGGACAACAGCAAATTTTAAAACAAAAAACAACCAGAACTGACAGAAAATCAAACCGTATAGAAGTCCAACAATCAAGAAATTAAAGAAACATTTATCCAGACTGGTAGGAGGGGCGGAGAGGACTCGTGCGGCGGGGTGGTGGCTGGCGGATCAGGGAAAGGCGCGGCTGGCCAGGAGAGGTGGTGGCTACGGACCGGGTGTCCCACTCCCTCGTGAGGATAAACCGGGAGGAACAACTGGGGAGCGAGACAGACCCCGCAACCCAGGGTTCCAACTCAGGGAAATAAAGCACCAAAGCCTCTGATTGAAAACTCCTGTGGGAGTTGAGGCGGCGGCAGCAGGAGAGACTCTCGGCCTCACAGGAGAGCTCGTTGGAGAGACTCACAGGGTCCTAGAGCGTACATAAGCCCTCCCATCGGGAATCAGCACCAGAACCAGCACCAGAAGGGCCCAATTTGACTGTGGGTAGCGTGGGGGGTGGCTGAAAACCGGCAGAGAGCAGAGCAACCGCCATTGTTCCCTCTCGGACCCTCCCCCACAAACAGTGTCACAACGCAGGTGGCTGCCCCACCCTGGTGAACACCTAAGGCTCCGCCCCTAACTATGTAACAGGTGTGCCAAGACAACAAAAATGGCCCAAATGAAAGAACAGATCAAAGCTCCAGAAAAAATACAACTAAGCAACGAAGAGATAGCCAGCCTATCAGATGCACAGTTCAAAACACTGGTAATCAGGATGCTCACAGACTTGGTTGAATTTGGTCACAAATTAGATGAACAAATGAAGGCTACGATAAGGGAAATGAAAGAAAATGTACAGGGAACCAACAGGGATGGGAAGAAAAACGGGACTCAAATCAATGGTGTGGACCAGAAGAAAGAAAGAAACATTCAACCAGAACACAATGGAGAAACAAGAATTCGAAAAAACGAGGAGAGGCTTAGGAATCTCCAGGATGTCTTGAAACGTTCCAATGTCCGAATCATAGGGGTGCCAGAAGAAGAAGAGGAAGAGAAAGAAATTGAAAACTTATTTGAACAAATAATGAAGGAGAACTTCCTTAATTTGGCAAAGGAAATAGACTTCCAGGGAGTCCAGGAAGCTCAGAGAGTCCCAAAGAAGTTGGACCCAAGGAGGAACACACCAAGGCACATCATAATTAAGTTACCCAAGATGAAAGATAAGGAGAGAATCTTAAAAGCAGCAAGAGAAAAGGAGACAGTAACCTACAAAGGAGTGCCCATCAGACTGTCAGCTGATTTCTCAAAAGAAACCTTGCAGGCAAGAAGGGGCTGGCAAGAAGTATTCCAAGTCATGAAAGGCAAGGACCTACATCCGAAATTACTCTGTCCAGCAAAGCTATCATTTAGAATGGAAGGGCAGATAAAGTGCTTCCCAGATCAGGTCAAGTTCGAGGAGTTCATTGTCACCAAGCCCTTATTATATGAAATGTCAAAGGGACTTATCTAAAAAAAAGAAGATAAAAAATAGGAACAGTAAAATGACAACAAACTCACAGTTATTAACAACTGAACCTAAAACAAAAACAGAAACAAAAACAAACTAAGCAAACAACTAGAACAGGAACAGAATCACAGAAATGGAGATCACATGGAGGGTTATTATCAGGGGAGTGGGTGGGGAGAGAGGGGTAAAGGTACAGGGAATAAGAAGCATAAATGGTAGGTAGAAGATAGACAGGGGGAGGTTAAGAATAGTATAGGAAATGTAGAAGCCAAAGAACTTATATATATGACCCATGGACATTAACTAAAGAGGGGATGTGGGGGGGGGGAGGGGTGTGCAGGGCAGAAGGGGGGGGGAAGATGGGACAACTGTAATAGCATAATCAATAAAATATATTTAAGAAAATAAATAAAGTGAGTTTCTTGGGGAAGCCTGTAGTTGTGTTGTCTTTTTTTAAAAAATCTTGCCTGACATTCTTTGTCTTTTAATTGAGCAGTTTGCCCATTTATATTTAATTGACTGTTAAAATAGTTGGGTTTCAGTCTGTCATCTAGGTATTTACATTCTTTTTGTCCTGTCTAGCCTTTGTTCCTCTGTACCTCCTTTTTGCCTTCTTTTGAGTGAGTCATGCATTTTTAGTATTTATTTTTATTCCCTCTGTTTATTTTTTTAAAGCAATAAATCTCAGCGATGGTGGTGATAGTGGTAGTGGGTATGTGTTTTGGTCTTCTCTCTTTTCCTAAAGAAAAAAGTGCTTAGAGCTTTGTAATTCAATATAATAGGCACTAGCCACATATGACTGTTTAAATTTTAAATAAGTGAGATATGAAAAAAACACATCCCTCACTATAGTATGGTGAACAGATTGAAAGGATTCAGGAGCAGAAACAGGAAGCTAAGTTAGGACATTGTCTCAGAAACCCTGGAGAATTTTTGTGAGATTATTAGTAAGAGAGTTTAGGAGAAATGGTGGGATTGAGAGATAAGTGGGGCTGGAAATCCACTAGAGTGGCTAAAAATAGAATGTCTGATGAAAGAGATGGGGAAGGGAGAAGGCCAAGTAACTCCTAAAGCTTCTGTCCTGGGCCAGCAAATGAATGGTGGTGCTGTCACAGGTGGGCACAGGTAACCAGGTTCTTGGTGATTGTGGACAAAGAATTGAACTGAACGCACAGAGTTCATAGCGGAAAGAGCAGATTTACTAAACCATAGTACACTCCACAGAACGTGGGAGCAGGCCATCTCTGAACAGAGATTGACCTCAGGGGCTGGAGGGATTCTATTTTTACAGGGCAGATCCCTCCTGGCTAGTTTTGGCAGGCTTCTATTGCGCGTGTACAAGTAGTTGTATTACTTTAAAGCGACTGTGCACGTGGTCTCCCATGATTTTCCTTGCTGGTGACCAGGGGAGGGGTTCCCACAATGGCAATTTATTATAATGCTATTATAATGAAGCGAGGGTCATGTAGCATCTTCTGCGCAGGTACAGTCATGATTCGACAAGGTTCAGTGCTTTTCTAGAAAGTGGAACAACCGGTCTTAGAACTGAGTCTCTGTCCTGTATCAGCATCCTTTATCTTAGCCCTGGGGCACCTCTGGAGTTTCCTCCCTCCTGACTATCTCCTGCCTCAGTGCCATTATTTGAGGGCCTTGAGATTTGGGGGAAGAGGGAGCGTTTAGTTTTAGCGACCTTGAGAGTCGGCAGTTTGCAGGAATTTCCAGGCAGAGAGAAGCAGTAGACAGTTGGCTGCCTGGGTGAAGAAGTTTGGAGAGCTGTAGAGAGCAGAAAGTTTCCAGGGTTTTAATTGAAAACTTTTATTGATGAACTAGAAGGTATATAAAATCACCATGGTGGTATTACAGAGTAAAAATATACAGACCACTTGGGATCACCAGCACTTCAGAGGAAGAGGAGAGCCTGATGGAGCTTCCAGGCAGGGGAGAGGGAAAGTGGGCCAGAGTGTGTCACTGACCGCCAGGGAAGAGAGCTATGAATGAAAGTGAAAGATACTCCAGACAGGTGGTATGTAAAGAATATTTGACAGACGTGACTTAGATCCACTTTTTAAAGAAGCAGCAAAATGCCTTGAAATTATTTAATGATTTTATCTTTCGGGCTCCATCCCTATATTGCCTTTATCTTTTAGTGCGTATTTCATCTTGCTGTGTACCAGGTACTCTCCTGGGGTGGGAGCTATGGAGATGAATAGAAGTTAGTTTCTGTCAAAGTTTTTCTGTAATAGAAAGACATGCAAACAGATAATCCGAACACAAAAATATAAGGGTCTGTAGGTAAAAAGAAGTTGCAAGAAGCGCTGTAGGAGGCTAGAGGAAAGACCGCCCCACTCGCCTGTCCTTCCCCGTGCTGTTCTTTTTGCGCAGATTGCCCTTTCCTGCTTCCTCACCGCATGGCCTTCAAAACGCAACTCCAGTCTTTGACTTGTCTGTTTTATTTAATTCTTAAGAAAAGTGGTGATGTGTATTGGCCAACATATCTCTAAAGCAATCACTAAAAAAGAGAGAAAGAGAGGGAAGAAAGAGAATCAAAGTTGAAAAACATATTTTCATCATAAGAAATTCAAATAATAAAGAAAATATAAGGAAGATCACCTAGGATCCTACCACCTAGAAATAATAATTACTGATACTACGTTAGCATCATCCAGATATAGCCTCATAGGTTTATACATATAAAAGGATAGAAAGGAATGTTTTTACATAATTAGGATCATAGCGTATATGCTATCTTAAATGTTAAGTGCTTAATTTCACTTTTAAAAGATTAGTGTTAAAAAAAAGATAAACCACATAAAAGATTTTTTATAAGAGAGTAATTACTAAAAAATCCATCTAAGGTTAACAAAAAAATTACATAAAACATCGAAGCTTTTGTGATTTTATAAAACTGTAAGTTTCTAAATGATTTACTTTTTAACAGCTTGATATAGCTCTGCTGTGAGCGATGAAGAAATTATCACCTTCAGTTTCTCTTCACCTCCCCCAGTGTTTTCTGGCTTTCAGTGGCAATTACATCTTCACCGTATAACACTTATCTACCTTGCTGTAACCTAACCCACATGTCTGTCTATCCTCTACTCAGCATTTAAACGGGCTCCGTTCTCACCATCATCTCTCATGCTGTGGTCTCTGGCTTCTCCATTCTTGGTTGACTGCATTTCATCATGAAGAACTTTTCTTAAGAAGGATCCCAGTCGTCCCTGGAGTCTTCTCTACCGTCTGTCAGTCACCTTTATAACTTGAATGACAACTTGGCTGGCTATAAACATGCTTTCTTTCCCTTGAACTTTTGACATTTCTCTTCTGTCTCCTGGAACTGTGGTAAACCGTTTTTTCCCCTTTACTGCTACTGTTTCCCCCCATTGTTGAATCAGAGTGGCAGTTTTCAAAGAACACACACGAGTTCCGTGCCTCTTCACTCACTGCACTTGGGAGAATTACTGCTGGGAAGGACCACCACAGCTCTGATACTGGGATGTGAACCGGGGTATTTTGGAGCACTAACCATGCCTCTTTGGTTCCCTTACAGAGATAATTGATGACCTTGCCAACCTGGTGGAGAAAACAGACGAGAAGCTTCGCACTGAAACCAGGCGTGTGAACTTGGTGGACAGAAAGTCAGCATCTTGTGGTAAGAGAGCGTGAGTTAGGGTCTGCCCTTGCGTCGCTCACGGTTCACTCTGCTGTGGGTTTACCACGTTTGTCTCGTGACCACAGGGTTTGACTGTTCCTCCAAAATGGACGGTCCCGTTCGACGAAGCACCGACATTACTAAAAATAACCTAAATCCTGTTCAGACGAAATGGATTGTTATGAGTTCAGGGAAAGGATAATGCATTCATTTTTTAAAATGCAAAATAAGAAACCTTTCTGTATGTTTCTAGAGAAGAACAGTTGGGGAACTTGTGTGACTATATGCAGATTGGTGGCAGTAGAGCCCCTGGGGCTTCAAGGCAGTCTCACTCACTGTTGGGCCTCGTTTTACTTCAGTCACAAGCTGGATCATTGAAGATAGAACTTGAGAGCAGCTAAGAGCCCAGGTTCCGGAGCTCAAGTGAGTTCAGATCCCATACTCAGTGGTGTCATCTTTGGCAGTCACTTTACTTCGTACTTAATACCTTGTAAGTGAAGTGGGGAGTCACATGCCAAGATAAGAATCACCTGCGGTGATTTTAAATGCTGATTCCCAGGCCCTTCCCTAGAGGGTCTGATTGAGTAGGGTTAGGTTGGAGTTCAAGAGTGTTCATTATCTGACAAGTACTCCAAGCAGTTCTGATGCAGCTGCTTGCTCTTCTGCAGAAGTTCCGCTGCAGATTTTTGTGAGGTTTAAATCACACTGCCCATGTACACACTTTGCCCAAAGGCAAGTGATGATACTGTATTTTGCCATATATAATACACTCCTGTGTATGAGTGCATCCATGTTTTTGGACCAAACTTTCAGGGAAAAAAATCTTTCATTTTTATTTTTTAATTCAAAATCTCATTTATTTATATTGAGAAACAAAACCGATTATCATATCCCAGGATATTATTTTGCACACGGATATCATTATGTGCTTTCCAGAGTTACACTTTCAATGCATAAACATAAATAAAAGAATTAAAAACATTTATATAAATACAGAATTAGTACTACCCATGTATAATGTGCATCCTTATTTTTTCCTCAAAAATTTAGCCAGAGAAGTGCGCATCATACACGTCAAAATATGGCAAGTGGGGACAGTCGTAGAAATCACGGAGATTGTTGTTTGGTGCTTCATCTCACGAAGGCGCACCAGTTCATAAAGCTAGTACGTTTACTGTAAATAGAAATGTAATACAATAAAAAACTAGCGGTCTGAGCACACGGTCTGCCTCCCTTACAGCCCTTTCAGTGTGGAAAAATGTGATGGGTCCCTCTGACCCATCTAGTTGTAGGACAGCGACTCTGCAGGGGTCGCCTGAGATGTCCTCGTTGGGAAGCATTGCCTTCCTTGCCTGTGTCCTGGTTAAACAGAATCTAGAGCAGCAGGTGAGAGCGCCAGGCAGAGCGGGACCCTGGAACTGCTTCACTTTTTTTAATAGAAGAGATTTAGAGCCTCCCTGCTTCCCTTTTACCACCTGCTCTGCTGCCCAACCCTAGTTCTCATCCGTCAGGTACCAGCTCGCTCTGTGCTTCTGTTCCCAGAGGCACGTGCTTCCTTCTTCCCGCCAGGAGCAAAGCCTCTTTGATTTCACTTTGCAACCTTCTCACATGACTTCTCTCCACAGGGCCTTTGTTCTCTGCCCTTGATCCCGAAACTTTGGAGACAGGGCAATGTGGGCTCATGCCCACCTCCCTCTCTTACTATCTTTGATTCGTGTATAAACTTAATCTTGCTGAGCCTAGTTTCCTCAGCTGTAAAAAAGTGGATGGCCTGGTTATTGAAGTTAAACTGTATAGAATATGTCAGGTGTCTCATGCCACCTGTCTTCGCTGAACTTCCATGTGCGTGTGGAGAGGCCCTAGAGCCTGCACTCACACCCGGCACCGTCCCAGGAGACAGGGTGAGAAGGCTGTTTAAGGCATAAGTGGATTAACGTAGATAAAGAGAGAATTATAGATGATACTGACATAGATGCAGACACGTAGATATATAGCACTCAGAACAGTGCTCGGCACAGAGTGAGCAATGAGCAAGTATCAGCTATGATCGTTATATGCCTAAAGTAGGAAGGCTCTTCCCAGTTCACCAGTAACATTCCCGAGGCCTTCCTCTATGTGCTAGGCAGTCATGTTGCCATCATTCTGGAGTGAGCACACTCACAGACATGTCGGTTCGTTCTGGGGTTTGCACGTGGCCTCCATCCACCATACGCCGTTCACTAGGTCACAGTGAAGAGCATCACTAGTGCTGTTGCCGGTTCTTTATTTCACAGTGTTACCTAGTGTTGGTTTTTAGACCCAGAAATTTCCGTAAGCCTTCTGAGCTGAACTGCTTCATTTTTTTTAATAGAAGAGACTTAGAGACTCCCCAAATTCCTGAAATGCATATTTTTAAAAACTTGGTATCTTAAAACATACTAACTGTAAAATTATCTCACGCCTCACTTACATTTATTTACATGTGATACAGTAGTTATATAACAGATACATATTATCTGTAATGCATATTACCTACAACAGAATGGCATGTGGCGACTCCGAACAGAGAGGTGCTGGGTGCTGAAAGAAGGGATTCCTCCGCTCTCTCCACAGAAAGACTTTAGAGACATTTGTTTCTCTTATCCCTTCAATTCTTTCCTAATATTTACTCAGCAGTTCAATAATATTGTAGATCGACACCCAAATGACTACCCTCATACCACGTCTGATACCTGATACCTCTAAAGGAAAATGTAGTGCATTTATGTTTTTAAAGGGAAATCCGTGTTTGTTGACAAGCGGTGCTGGTTTCTCCACATTGGTGAAGGTTCAGCATGTGGCCTCCGAAGCTCTAGGGAGGTGAGACCTGTATTGACGACACCCAGCAATGACCTTCTGAGACTCTCATTGATCAATATCAAGCCTTCGAACACAAAGCATGTTGTAGAATTTGCTGAGTAGGTCTAGCAGCCCTATGCAAACTTAGCCAGATCTGTTATTCTAAAAATGTGTTTTAGTGTGATAAAATATACACACCATAAAATTTACCATTGTAACTGTGTTTTAGTGCTCAGCTCAGTGACACTAAGCACAGGTACCTTATTGTGCCACCATCACCACCATCCAGAACTTGTCATCATCCCAGACTGAAACCCTGTCCCCGTTAAATACTAACTCCCCCTTCCCCCTCCCTGCCCCTGCCAGTTCCACCCTCCTTTCTGCCTCTGCTGCAGGAACCTCTCTAAGTGGAACCACACCGTGTGCGCTCTTTTGTGTCTGCCTCATTTCACTTAGCACAGTGCCTTCAACCTTCCTCTGAGTTGTAGCATGCATCATAATTTTCTTCCCTTTTTTTAAGCTGAGTAACATTCCACTGAATGCATATTCTTTGTCTATTTCTCTGTCAGTGGTCTCCCAGGCTGTTTCCATCTTTGACTACTGTGAATAATGCCCCTACGAACATGAGTATACATGTGCTGATACAAGTGTACAAGTATCTGGGGGCCAGGGGCTTGGTCCAGGAGACTCAAGACAGAGCTGTTCCCAAATGCAAGCCCAGATTGATCATTTCAGATGTAAACACACACACACAGAGGAAACTGCAGGCAAGGTATGTTTTAACTCTTCTAGGGGTGGGAGTTAGGCACCTCATGCCTGTGTAAGGTGGTTACTCTCCCTGGGCACTCTTAACTGTTTAACCGGGAGCACTTGAGTGGGCTGAGGATGGCAGCCGGTGCATCATTTTACTTAAGGGAGAGCAAAAATACGTTGTGAACCGTGAAATGGTCTTTTGTTTCCCTGTCCTCAGCATATCTTTCTTGCTGATCTGATCTGTCAGTCATAGATGCTTTCACAGTGAGGAAATTTCTGGTTATAAGTACAGACCAAATTGCAAGGGGGCCACACAGAAGGGCCTGGTGATGAATTTGTTTGTTCAGTTGTTAACAAAGGATTCAAGCACCTCTTTGTGAACCTTTCACTCGGAGCCTGGGCTCTAAAATTTTTACTGAGATCTTTGCGTGGTTTTTACTCTCTTTTCTTCACCTATCCCTGCCTCCATAATAGCATCAAGTAGAAAACAGTATTGTCTTTTCCAGCTTCTAAATGAAAACTAGACCAATATTTTCCATTCGTACCTATACGTATTTTCAGATCTGTTGCTTGTATTAAGGACATCCCTGTAAAAGCAGGATCTTTGTCATTGCAGTTTAAATATTCAGTGTGCCTAGTTCTCATTAGAATTCAAAATAGAGCCTCGTCTGAGTCTGAGGGACGGGGCCAATTGTGAAGGGCCAGACTGAGAATTCTGAATGACTCGGATTGAGGGACACTATTGCTTCTCAGCATATTGACTATTACGTAATGTTGTCTAAGCACATTTATTGTGATTTTTAGCAAGGTTTCAGTGCTGTGGTTAGAAATCAGCCCAGCTAACGTTTGCATTAACACTCTCTCATCCTGGAACCATTGGGTTTGCCTTCAGCTCACAATGGTCAAGACGAGTACAGGCCATCGTGGGCGTGGAGCCAGGCAGACCCGGGCCGCAGCTGGGCTCTGCCACTTTCAACTTGGGTTGAGCTACTTGCCCTAAGTCTCAGCCTCCTTCTCTGTAAAAGGAGGGTAACAATTACTGGCACCCGTGGTGATTTTGCAAAATAATGAGAACAAGTTGGGTGGGATAGTGTCTGGATCTAGAGAGTCCTTAATAAAGGTCAGTTCTGGTCAAACGTAAGTTTAAATTGGTTGTCAAGAGCCACCTCAGCCAATAGGACCCAGAGGCTCTGTCTGAAGCTAGTGTGCAGGGGCCTTTGGGAAGAATGGTGACACCATGGGTAAGTTGTGCAGGGATGTTCTGGAGCTATGGAGTTGGCGATGCTTGGCAATGGAGTTGATTTTTAAAAGTAAACTGAAATGTAGAACTTCATAGCCTAAGCCCATTACCCATCAGGGCCCTAGTGAAGGCTGCCGCTGGCGCCCGTGTGGCGGGGGGCGGTGCTGCCTGGTCTCCGTCTGCACGCGCTTCTCCATCAGCTAGCTCTGCGGGGCCTGCTGCAGCCCAGGCAAGAAACCGCCACAGGCAGTCTGGTTGGTTTCACTGACCTCGGAGACAGTTTCGTCTCTGAGGGGATGGATGATCTCTAAAACCCTTCCACAAACACAACAATCTGAAGCAAAAGAATAGCCATGCAGGTTCTTTCATTTATCTTACTGTTTGTCCCGAATGTTCTTCTTGACTGTTGTTTCCTTATTTTCTTCTTTCTTTTGCCCTCCTCTGTGGACACAATCTCGTTAAATTCCTCAGCTCCCTCTTTCTTTACATGTGTGTCTGTATTTCCTCGTGCCAGCATCCGTTCAGTCTCTGTGGAGAAATGCCCCGTCCTCTGCTAACCCCCGTCTGCGTTCAGAGCATGTTGTCCTCGAGCTCAGTGCTCCCTTGCCCACTCACTCATCCTTTCTTCTTCCACACCAACACTGGCATCATCGGGGCATCAGGCACTGGGTGAGGTACTGGAGCTGAAAGGTCCACAGGGCACTGCCTCTGCCCTCAGGAAACTCAGAGCCTATGGGAGGAGCACACTCATGAACCCTTAATATGTGGCACTGGAGGAAAAGGGTGTGAGTCAGCCTGGGGGTTCCAGAGGGTTCCAGGAGGACACAACACTGAGCAGAGCTCTGAAAGATGAGTAGGAGAAGCTCCTTCTGGTAAAGTGCAAAAGCAAAATAAGCAGGATCTGTGATCCCACTTCAGAGACAGGGGGAAGGCCGCACAGAGGATGGGGGGAGGGGGAGGCAGAGAGATCAGGTACGTGCAG